>JAGDQP010065978.1:0-11344 GCA_022664845.1 Lepisma saccharinum | reverse complement strand
AGGTGCCACTCTCCTCTATACATTTCACATGACCTTAACTCAGTGACGCTAAGTCACTTTTGATTGAATAAAGGGAACATTTTTGTCCTTTCTGTAGACATTGCTAGCTTTTGCTAATAATTCTTTTGTTCTACGAAATGAAGTTCGCTCCACCGTATACATACGGTTAAGACTTGAAGACTAAAAAACTAAAGCACATCTTTTTCTTTTCTCAAATGATTACCAATTTTAGACTTAAATTTAAAAAAAAATGAACTACAGCCCATGAACAAGTTTGCTCCAGATGGTCGAAAAAATTTCAAATTGAAGGTAAGTAGAAGTGAAGAGGCCATAAATTTTAATTTGGAGGAAGATAAAGCTTGCTTTCGCGATCATTTTCAACACCGAAAGCTTGAGATTCCATACGCCACACATTGATAATTCATGTTTTGGAAATCACGTTTTACCGAGGGGGGGGGGGGGGGGTTGACACACATCTAATGTTGGTAACTTTTCTTTTATTCGTCAAGGTAACTTTATTCTGACATTTTAAACATTACTCGAAGTGGTTAGGAGACCACTTTACCAAAAACTGTAAGTCTCGTCCTTAGCTCACCAGCTCGCTTAGGACATTCATAACAGCTCAGTGAATCAAGGATTTTGATTTCAACAACCCAGTAATTATTAGTGAGGTGTCCAAAACCGTACAAAAACTGATTTTGCCATACCGGTAATAGACATCCTCTGCTTTGTGTCATAGACCTAATGTTACATGCGTCACAGATCTAGTTTATAGTTTGTTCGACTATTAATACGCTTGAAACAAAGACATTTCGTAATACATAATAGTACACAACAAAAGCAGTCGTTCTTGTAATGTCATGAATAAAGAACGAAAACTCTCTCCTTAATGACTTTCTTAACAGAATGTATGGAAGAGTAGGAAGACCATGGAACTTACTTCAACACGATATCAGAAATATCAGATGAAAGCAATGGCGAGCGAATAATATTCAGTGGCATTACAACGTACTATATTAATTTTTCCCACGTAGGTGAAATTATTCCCGCCCTTAAGAAAACCTTATTTTACAACTTTTCTCTTCAAGTGTCCCTTACTGGTGCGTTTACATTACTAAGTATCGCAAAATTCGATATGGTTGGTGTCAAAACATTTTTACGTTGATTTGACTTAGAGTGACACGTGTTTTATTCAATAACGTATTGGGAGAAATCGTATTACATTCTACCAGGACATGTTTTCAAAAATTATGTGTAATATCTAACTTGAAAATGTAAAACATCCTTGTAAATAAAATGTGTAGTGGTTTATACGACTACGAGTTATGTATTATTCATTAATTTTCAGTTACAAACTCTCTAACACAGATACAGGAATAATTGAGGACATGGCCGGAAAAAGGGCACATAGCCCTATGCTTTAGCATTGTCTATGTGCCCTTCTTATGGCCATGTCCTCAATTTCTCTATGAAGGTTCGTCAACCAATGTTTGAAAAAAATATATTGTTTCTGAATATAAAGTATTAATAAGAAGCAACATTTTTAATGTTTACCAGCAGCTTTATTGTGACCTTGAGGCTTCTCGTTTCATTGATTAGTTTGTAGTCTGAAATGTATAGTGTTTGTGTATGTTTCCATTTATTTGTGCTACTGAAATGTAGCAAAAATTACATAGTCTGAAAAATTTAGCTTCCTGCATATTGCATATAGTTTACAGGTCTTTTACTTACATGTAAATATAAATGTGTATTTACTTACGCTTCATTTTTCTGTGATGTTCATTCCAACATTTCATTAGTAACGTCTGTTTCCTCAAAACTAAGATAGTTTTCTTTGGTTTTCTGTTACCGGTACCAATAAAGTAATAAGATTTTTATGCATTAAAGATTCAAGATAGAAGTGAGCAGATTTGCGTTTACCTATTCAATGTAAATTAGCATAATGTAACGTAATAAACATTATAATTTTAATATTATTGCTATTTTTTAAAAAATAATTACTTTTACGTTGAGATCCTTCAGTCAGTTTCTGAGGTTCTAAGGCACCCTTATAACTGTTTTCTTATATTGTAAATGCATCTTCCGATTAAACTTTTTCATTCCTGTAATAAGTTATGGATTCTGCGCTCATTCTCGGGCGGTTGCGGTTCTTGAAATATTTTAAATTAACGTCTCGTTGAATGATACCTCAGCTTACCAAATCGCAGTTTGTCAAGACAAATAAGTTATAAATTGTTTCACTTATTTGCCTTATTTCAATATTCGCATGTCTTATGTAAGTGCTCTGTGGAGAGCAGTTACGTTCCTGAATATACTTACATATGACACTAATTTATACACCGAAAAATGCTGGGCGGCGCTGGTTCAATAGTTAGAGCGCTCATCTCTGACGCTTGGGGTCGTCGGTTCAAACCCTGCATGTGCATTTGGGTTTTGTGGTGGACAAACACCGTGTGCGTAGGTTTTCTCGGGGTTCTCCCGTTTCCTCTCACTTTCTTCATTCCACCGGCCTGAGCCAAAGTTGTCTAAAGGCATTAAAAATTTAATTCAACCGAAAAGTGTTAAAGAACTCCATAACAATTTTACTTACGTTAAATAATGTTGAAAGTTTTATTTATTGCTCACCTGAATTAAAAAAAAAACTCGGTTGATATTTTGAAACAGTTGAATGGTGAACAATATTTGAATATATTTTTAACTGCAAAATATGTTGAGTTTCGCAAAAGTTTGGAACTTTACGAACGAGAAATTGAAAATCCTTTGCTATTCCCGCATAAATATATGTACATGAGAGCTACAAGCGGGTACGTAACGAATCCTTGTTAAAAAAAAAAAAACTTCCTTGCGTATGGTAACTAAATGGACTTACTTATTTACATTATTAACATGTTTACAACAAGAATCGAACAACTCTTATTTGAGTCCTTCCGAATGCTGAGAAGTTGCTAGTACTTCTTAATCCCATCGGGGAAACAAATTTCGTTATCGCGTAAGCTTCATTGTGTTACTCTGGTTGTAATTAGCACAGAACAATAAATTAGGGCTCTACTTTTGTGTGTGTGTGTGGAGGGGAATAGAAAGACCAAGCGCCAAAATTATCTCGTCCGAAAGGGTTAATAAGGAACTTGTACTCAAAAGAGTACAAGGCTGGGCTCTATATTTTAAGAAATGCAGATCACGACATGGGACCACATTCAGGTTCACTTTATGGTTCGCAAAATATGTAAAACTGAATTCAAAATTTTAAGGTCTTTAGGTAACTTTGGGCAAGGCCGTCAAAATATGTGAAATTTACAGGTGAGATGTAACATTTCCGATGTGTGAAGAAGTGTTGAAATGCAAGATATAACCAATTTTCGAGTCATAGAGGTGTGAAATGAGAGTGACGACTACTTCTTGTGCGTTGAGGGCAAGCACATGCAGTATGTTCTAAACGCGATGTACATCACGTATAATGAAATAATAATACCCGACTTGACTTTAACAAACCCCTTTTCAATCGCCTGAGGTTCTTTCCGTGATTTTGTCGAAAATCACATATCATTCATAACACAAAGTGCGCCATAAATATTCCTTCGCAGACGCCATGTTTATTATGTGTTGATCAACTCGAGTGTGTATTTAACGAAATGATAATGACACCGTTTCTCTCAACACTTTTTGGACTGCTGCTCGTTGGTAGGTGTTTATAGAGCTGCCTGAGTTAATTATTCGCAAGGAACTATATATGTGCTTCAGTAGCTGACGGAAGCTGCGGGCCATAAAGTAAAGTTTATCCCCACATTCTTACTGACGACACCGAGAAGACCACATTTAAGTGGCCAACGTGGCTGTAATTGACAAAAACTATCACACGTAATTATCCAATATGGTCTGAGAGATAGAATTGTACATATCAAATTATTATTTATGGTGCGAGAACATAATTATTGTTAATTACAGTCATGTTGGCGCGCAGATGTGATCATTTCCGTGCCGGCCAGTAAGAACATTTAGCCATGCTTGTCTTGATAAGCACGTGGTAGGCGTAACCTTGTTTCTCGGTTACTGCAACTACCATGAACATAGTTGCAATAACCCTTCCAAGGTTACATCTACCAAGTAGGATCAAGAAAATAGGTTAAATCAACCGATTTACTTATTTGCAGTAAATGATTAGCACAGTTAAAGTAACTTAGAAACTCGGTTGGCTTAACCCAGTAAGTTAATCGCTGCAACTGATTGCTAGGTTAAACTAACCGAATGCAGTTAGTTATCATAACCCTTCAAAACAACCTATCCGCAGGGTTAAATCAACCCACTGGATTTAACCTTTTCAGTTGGGTTGCCGTAACCTTGCACTTATTAAGCTCTATATTTACCAACTCACTCGGTTAGATCAACCTTTTTTTGGGTTACTAGTAACCTTTTATTTTTTTCCGTGCAGGAGCAGGCCATCGTGAGAGCTTTTCCAGTATTTTTTCATCGGTCGTACGACGTTACTGTTACAAAATGGTACATTCTTCAGTATGAGCTAACTACTTCCTCCCCATATCATACTAGCTCACCCCACAAAAAAACTAAAGGCCGTAAATATAACTTTATTTATCGAATGGGATGTGTATGTGTTCGATACAATGACTCTCATGGCTACTTTCGAGACCGGAGCAAGCTTTCTTTAAGTCGATTGCCAATCATGCTCAAATGTTAGGTAAAGACTAAAAATCCATGAGCTTCCATTGGAAATCGAACCCAGAACTACTGACACTGGTTAACCATTTTGTTACTAGCAGAAGTTCAAAATTACTGATAACCAGTTTGTATATGTATAAGCCACTTTACAATGAGGAACACTAGTTAGAAATATCAAGATAGCCTATATTTAAAAGGAAGTATGCCACTATTAAACTACTCCACAATTTACTTGAACGAATACCCATTTGTGGACAATGCAGACTGCGACATTTTAAACATTAATTTGAGAGCCTACTCGAAAGTAGAAACCACGTCGTTTACATTTGACTACGGTATCAACATAAATTCATACAAGTGGTAATGTAGTATGGCATATACACCGCTAATGAAAAATATCTCAATACCAATTTTAAGACTCAGTGTTCAATACTGTATGTGTGATTAGACTTTAGTGTCGTCGTTTGATGTGCAAATCGTGGTCTGCTATTTCCGTACAATGAACAATAAAGTCCTTAACTGAAGCTCGAGGAAATGAATCGTAATATACGTTAATGGCGTTTCTATATTGTGTGTGATAAAGACTTGAAAATATCAGCTTTATTTTGAGTATTAATGGAGTACTTGGTTCTAATCTTGCTGGATAATGTGTAATGAATGGTTGCCAAATAAACAATATTTTTTTTCCTCTCTGACTGCTGAGCTCAATATCCAATCAACTATTCTTAGGTAACGAGCATTTCATAACCATTAATGGATGTAATGGCAGTAGATAAAACCTATTCATTGAATATTGCCTTCTGTGCTATAATCTATAGAAGCGATATAAACAGCAACAATTTTGCGAATGCGTAAGAATCCTCCCTTGTCAACTGATGGCAATTATTCCAGAAGTATTTAATCTTAATTAAATCTTTTTTTTTCATTTGTTGTTCATCGATAAGAATACTACGAACACTATTTTCCTACATTGTACAAACGTGAATTTCTTTTAACATAGGCACCTTCTACACCTCTCAAACAAGACAAGTTTTGATAGTATGTCGACTGGCTCTCACCACTTTTGACTTTTCTGGGAAATGAACATTGAAATTAAAAAAAAAGATAAAAAATAAGGTACCGGTATAGAGAACTGTACATGTTTTATAGTGGTATCACTGTTTACTATTATATTGAGGGTTTTCTGGGGTGAAAATATTAGTACATGTGAATGCTTTGTTGCTGGATACAAGGGGGTCAACGTTGGAGATAGAACAATGTTATACCAATTCAATAAAGAACCAAGTCCATGTTTTATTGTTGCCGAACTCCAAATGATCTGTAAGTGTCTAAATATCTTACTGACAACAACGTGAATATGAGGTTTCAATCACGTAAAGGGCAGTACGAGAGGTAACTACAAATGAAAAAATTAATTAAACAAGGATTTTTTTTAAAAAAAATACGCTCTAAAAAGTTAAAAATAATAAATTGAATTAATCTTATGAATTCGAAAATAAAAGCGTGGGTGTTTTTATATGATTTTAAGATAAGGTAAGCACCCACGCTTTTATTTTCCGATTCATAAGATTAATTCAATTTATTATTTTTTACTTTTAGTCCATCCTAAGAAAGCGTGTTTTTTAAAATCCTTTTTTAATTATTTTGTATGTATAATAGATGAATATTAAACTCCCTGCGAGAGAGGCAACCCAAACCTCACACGATAGATGCGGTGTTGCCTGCATTTAAGGATAATTTCCAATTATTTTATTTATTAATTAATTACAGTTAACTTAATTATTCTATCGTACATCTAATGATTGAATATTGTGTTGTCATCGAAAGCAAGCAAGTTTACCAAATTTCAAACAAATCAGATGATGGGAAGTGAGTTAAAAATCAATTACAAGATTTGTACTAGACATGAATACAAAGCAAGTTAATATCAAGCGTGTAATAATATTAATAAACTTACACAAACCACCTCCACTCCGTTGACTATAACAAAATGTATAAAAATGATGAAAACCTTTACTGAAAATATGAGCTACTACACACACGAAACATCAGTTTTTTTTTGTTTTTTTTTTCCTCAATATTGTTTCGTAAAACGTAACATGCTCTGCAGCAAAGTACGGACAAACAACTCGTATATCTTTTTCTTTTTTGAGCGGGCACTGCATATTTACCCTTCGACTACTTTTGTTGAATTTGTGGTAAGCCTTGAATGTTTGTATTTGATCTCCTGGTTCGTTTTTTGAACACTGGAACCTCAATAAGATTAGCAGGTTCTATAAATCTTACCTTGAAGCAAATGCGATCCAAGAAGTACTGTAACACTTTCACAGAGCAAACGAAACAACACTGAGTGCAGTCAGACTGGCAAGTCCTTTGAAATTGTAAGTTTCTTAAGGTTTTAGCGCTACTAAAAGATACGTGGGAAACATTTATTGAAGAACTTTAAATATGACACTGGGCTGTGCATTTCATGTTGAACTTTCAGCTTTCTGTCAATGACTGCTATCCACTTCCTGTACAGCGCTGTGCCCTGGTTTCTGGAACTTCTGAACAAATCTGATGCCTGGGTTTTCCTCCATGAGCCATACAAGAGCAGATGCCATTAAAGAATTTCGATTTTGCCACACACAGAAATCGGACCACAGGATTATCTTCTTTACCCCTGGAAATTCAGTCATGCTTTATTAATAATATGCACTACACACTTATAATTTCGTTTCCTTCACGTCCCGCAAGCCCCTCATACTGCTATAATACGCAGTACAATTTCTTCATCTTTACAGCTATCGCTGTTCATTTGTAGAATAATAAAACATAGAAATATCTGAAAGCGGACACTGTAAGATGCGCTGCAAATCAAGACAGACAATTTTAGTTACAGCATTCTTATTTTGTAAGTACCATTTTTCCTTCCCTGACGGCAACTATTTCGGCTCTATGCTTTTCAAATACCATCCTTTCTTAGCATGTTACACCAGCTTGATTCTTTTCAAACAGTGATTTCATTTCACACACTGCAGATCCTTTTTCGGAACAAAAAAATTGATTAAACTCGTTGTTGAAAACTGAGTAATATAGTCACTCTTTACATGGAGTTCAACCTTGAAATGCTCGAATTCGTAATCGTCGTTTGAATATATATTGTAATCGTAGAATCGTCGTATATAAGAATAACTATTCTGTAGAGACGTTGCTCCGGCTATATTTCTATCTCAGGGTTTCTTTCTTGATGATCCTCTTTGGACATGGAAGTAGGAAAGGCCTTTGTGATGTAGAATTCCTTTATTATCCCGGGACACTGCTCCAAGTCAAGGCCTTGAACAAGCCCAGTGGAGACTACTGTATGTCAGGACAATTCCCATTATAAATCAGACTAAAAGAGCTAAAGCTCTGCAATCCGATCTTTCTCTGAATCGCAGACGTCAACGACAACAAAATGAAGATAATAATAATAATAATAGTTAAGACGGATTTTATTAAATCATCAAAATAAGCTCTCAATCTATCCCCAATACATATCTTACAAACCTGCGATACATTGCTACCTAGAAATTGTTCACTTCAATCGTGAAATTCCCTCACAAGTTGACATAAACTCAATTTTATATTTAAACTAAATATATAAAACAATATCTGAGTTCTTTTAAATAATCTTACATATTTGTTAATCTTTATATCTCGTACCTTTTCCCCAAAACTGCTAATTTCCATCGTGAACGACATCTTTTGCGGCAGTATAAACAAACTAGTCCAAGAAACTTTACAATTTGGTTGCTCATATGCTCTTTCCCTGCTTTTCATTACGTTTTAACAGTTTATAGATCTATATATAAGTTGTTACAATATAAATGGAATATTTAAATAAATAAAACAATCAACTTTTCCGAATAGATTAAAATATAAACAACAACAATCCATTTGCGATTAAAGAAGAATATCACCAAAAAATCATAAATAAAATGTCCATTCTCCAATAAAAGTCGTAATTCCGCTCCAAATTCCTCCTAGTTACCATATCCTTTCCCTGGATACCATATCATTACCACTAACAGTTGCTTTTCTTGAGTACAAAACCACTGAACAAACAACAGCTAACTTCGCCTTGCGTTCGCCATTAGTGCTGGATAGTCACATGATCGAAATATTTACCTCTGATTGGTTCCTGGAGATATAACAAACTGATATTAAACAATTCGTGTAAAATGGACATAGAACAAAACGACACTACTTGTTGCGAGCTACAGAAAGGATCTAGGTCTATAAAGTCAATAGGACATATAGCCATATGGACATAGGACACTAGGCTCCTGGTAACTCTAAAATCATGAAAAGTGAAGATAGAACAAACTGGTTCTCAGCCATCGATATTTTGAAAAAGCGAAGTTTTAGACCAGCAGTACAATTAAATATGTGCAGAACAATTTTTTAAATGAGTCAGTGGTTGACCGCTTCTTATAAAGTCTATCACACACTAGCTGATATGCTCGCCTGTTGGTGCGGTGTCAAACATACGGTATATGATGAAATCTGGTCAGTATGTTTAAATGCCGAATTTACTCATCTTAAAAGGTCGAATAAAGGATTTGTGGGAAGTTTATCACAGATTCGTCGAACTGTATGGATTTGAGAATCCACACTTTATTTGCTATTTTCTCCTTTAAAAGAATCTGGCCTTTCACTGAACATATTTCAACTCATGCAGATATACTCTTCATTGTTGAGTCTACAATCACTCTAAGGTCAAATCAAGGACCTTTGGAAAAATTTTCAATACTGGCCAAAGGATGTGGAATTGAGCAACCATGTATAGTAGTCAGAGCTGAAACGGTCACCGAGTGAAGTTTTGGACCGGGTCATAGGGTCTCTGATTGGAACCAGGTCTGACCCGGTAACCTGGAGGGCAAAGCAGAGATTATTATTATTATTTTTATTATATCTTGCTTTTGAACAGTGTTCCTTTCGGGGGGTGATCGAGCCCACATGTGTTACCCCAAAGCATGAAAAATACGACGCCGAAATTTCCCACCTGGTCATTCAGGTCAAGTTTAGGAGGTTCCAGTCAGCTGTGGTACCGGTAGTAGTAGGTGTTTATTGCAAGAAGTTTGTCTCAGCCTTGTACAGTATATCTTGGAGGAGACATAGTCTATGGCATTACCTTTGTCGAGAGTAGGACGCGTGCGAACTGGTGCACAATAGTTAAATGTTTTGTTTTTGAGGACCCATAGTAGATCTGACTCTGAATGAAAAAAATTTGTTCCAGCAGTGTGGAAGAAAAACTAGATTAGCGTCTATTATTGGTCAAGTAAAGACCTTAAACAAAATTTGGAGCAATTTAACCCAATGGCGTGGATTTGTATAGTGAACAAGATGCCACACATTTTGGTCTAAGAGCAATTGTGGAGTAATTTAAAAACAGGAAAGCAAAATTTTGCATATATACGTATGTATTCAACTTCCATATTCTTACTGACAGAAGTACATTTAAACTAGGGATGGCCACATTATCCGGAAAAACGGAAAATATTTTTTCCGGAAACCGGAAAATTAGAAACGGTAGACGGAATTTTTCCGGAAAACAGAAGACGAGAAATTTTCCGGAAAACAGAAGACGGAAAATTTTCCGGAAAAACGGAAGACGGAAAATTTTCCGGAAAACTGAAGACGGAAAACAGAAAACTGAAAAATTACGGATAAACAAGGGCATACAATTATATTACGAGAAACAACCCACACATGTCACATACTTGTAAATCTTTACAAATAAAAATGAATGGTACGATGTATATTCGCACATCACGCTTAAACGCCTGTATCAATCATATTCTTCTTTGGTACATTGTTAGACCTTTATCACAAAGAGGTTTATTGCATTTTACTTTGAACCCACAAGTACCAATTTCGTCAGTGTTGGCAACCTAAATATATTTTTCAAATAGTTTATGCACCATATGAAGTATATACACCAATCTTGGAACAAACATAATTCAATACTATAGAAAACATACTGTGGGTGTACCCGTCTCCCAAACACCCAAGTTTGTCAGTGTTGCCAAGCACTTTAAAATATATTTTTCCTGCATAATTGTGTAACCCCTGGTATAATTTCAAATTTGGTACACATATGACTTACAATCTGGAAACATACTGGGGAGGGTAAGAAATCCCTAGCATGCCTAGGAGGGTGGATGGAAGGGGTGATATAATTGGAAAGATCGATATTAGTGTTGAATCCATAGTTTTCGGGTCGCTGAGGTTGATAGTGACAATTTCCAAGCCATTCAAGTTCATCCCTGGGGCGGGGGTGGGAGGGGCTGACATTTTAAAAATAATCGGAAATGACCGATGTTAATGTCGAATCCATAGTTTTCAGGGTCGCTAAGATGAATAGTGGCACTTTCGATACCGTTTAAGAAGAAGAAGAAGGAGTGAGAACGCCCCTTTTGAGTTTAATGAATTTGAACTCATGCATTTAAAAAAAAACTAGGCTATTTGTCATCCAAAGTTGTACGTGCGAATATAGAGTGTTTTTTTTTTCAAAAAAAGTGCTTTTAAAATATATTTTTAGCACCACCATGACATAGGGGAGACAGAGAGAGAGAGAGAGAGATTTCCGGCATTTTTTTTTTCAACATGTTCTTAAACTTTTATAAGGATTTTGTTATGGTTTTCTTAT
>JAGDQP010065977.1:0-11344 GCA_022664845.1 Lepisma saccharinum | reverse complement strand
TTTGAAGTACGTTTCTTGCCTTTTATTAATAGTGATGATAATTATTTTTATACAATGCTTAGAAATTACATTTGCTTCAAGAACAAACAAGCTAGACTTGATATAATCGACAGCATTGATTTTCACTCTTTCTTTCCCTCGTATTTCTAATACGTATACTGAAATATGTATATAATAACATATTGTTTATATTACTTTCGAGGGAAACTAAGGAAGTAGAACATATTATTAAGGAATGTTTAGGGCCTCTTGTTGTATTATATTTTTAGCACATTAGACTCAATATGCATTATTTATCATTTTTGTTTGTCCCGCACGTTCCCCGCGAATAAAATCTTCTGGAATAAACATTTTTTTTTCTTGTACGTGGGGAGTCCTCATTACCTCATTTAATTTACTTCATCATAGTGAACTTATGAAGAAATCACTTTGATATAAGCAACCCGTTAAACAGCTGTTTTTAACGCTTTGGTTAAGATAAAACATGCTTTATCCCGTACACTACGTGAATGTGAAGCATATACCAGGCCTATAAGCCCCAGGCCATGATCCAACAAATATTTCCTCAATGTTCAGGCTGTATTAATTTCGCTGTGTGTGCTTTTTTTAGAGGGGGATGTTCCATATGCGCCGGTCTGCAAAAGTGAATAATTGCTCGTTAAGATATATCAGTAGAGCACCTCGATGGTGGTCAGTGATGCAATAACTATACAGTCTCAGGATTTACTTGTGCGCTTGGTTGTGACAACCTGTAGTCGGATGGTTGAAAAGCATGATTCTCCACAATGTCAGTATTCATTATCATGCATAGATTGTTTTCGCGAAAGGTCCTCAATGAAATTCACTTGCCCCGGGCCCCAGATAGCCTTGCGCCGCCACTGTTTACATGGAGAACTTTCTTGTGCCCAACAGTTCAAGTTGTTATTGTCAAACACCAGTTCTATCTTAAAGGAAATGAGGTAATAAGAACGGTGTTTGTTTGGAACGCATAGGTAGGAAAATATTATATTTTCGCATGATATTTTAGAAAGACATTCTTCCATTAGGACAATATAATTTCCATATATATTTTTGTTTATACATGACTAAACAGAAAAACATGAGGCGCGCTAATTGAAGCATTTATAAAGTGACTATATGATAATGCGCCCCATACTTTGCTTTTTAGTCATGAATAAACTTTTTTTTTACTTTTTAGTACGAATTGTTTAAGAAAACTATGTCTAAAAAGATTTTTTAACCCAAATCCTAAAGCGTTCTACAACCAATTAAACACCACAACGTTGCAGGCTAGTAGTTATGTTTTTTTTAAATATTAAAATATGTTTTAAAATATGTAAATATATAGAAATATATGAAAGTAACAATAGAATATTGTATTGTCAACCGACTTATGTCGCTGTGCAAATTTTTACCACTGTATAACGTCGAGAAATGAGTTAACGTCGGAAGATTGAGGACACCACAAACCATTGTGAACTACAGAAAAGAATGTAGAACGACAAAGAATTTGACGTTGATTCCTGAAGCTTCTGAATTCAATATATCTTCAAGTTCCTAGAGTTTGTAATTTCTTTACACATTGTGTTTCACATTTTCGCTGGGAAAATATCTTAGAATTTGACGTGGATTTCAAGACGTTTTAATATTCTTGGAAGTACCGTAGTTTAGTTAAACATTTTCGTGTTTATTTTCATCATTTGAAAATATGTCATTCCTTGGCATCAATTCCTGGATAAGTTAGACCTGGTCGTTATCGACAAAGAGCCTAGTTTTACAGACGGATAGACGAAAAAGAAAAGATGACGCTGTAAATATTGTTTATTTATTTATTTATGAGAAGAGAACCGGCTGATGACCAATTAAAGCATTCTATCAATAAAATAAAATACCTCAAATAATAGATTAACACTATTTTCACATACATAAATCAAATTTGGTCTCTTCCGCTGCAAAAAGGCAAGAACAATATAATGACATAGTAACAAATCTGGAGAATATGTACTACTTACAACGAAATATATAGAACTTGTATCGAATTGGATACATGTGATTTGACTTCCAAAGCATTTAGAAATATTGTAATAAAAACGTGTGTAAATGAGCATTGTAAATATCAACACTGTAATTGAAGACCTGAATTGAAAAACATCCCAAGTTCACTTTTATCGTATTTGCATTTTTTTTTCTGTTCGTCGGTATCTTTGTTTCAAGGGCTTTCCACTTGCATAAATATTACATCCTAATCCAACCACAGACTCCCCTTTTTAATACAAATATTTTCAGCTGAATAGGATAACATACGAAGTCCTTGAACTATTATTTGTTCCTCTTGAAAAATATACTCCGGTGGACTTGGGATGTTTTTCAATTCAGGTCTTCAATTCGGTTATAAAGCATGTTATGTTGACAATAAATAAAATAAAAATAAATAAACATAAAAATAAAATATAGAAAGAAGATATAAGAAGAAGACATTTTATTTTTGTTTTGTATTTTTCAAAGTATAATTTTCTCTGGGAGGGGGAGTGTGAGGGCCCTTTCTTGCCCCCCGATGGCGTCCTTGGTAAGAGTTGATCTGCGTAAACTTAATTTCTTTGTTTCCATAACCCTTCTCTTTCCGCCTTTTCGATTGTGCACACAAGTAACAAAAGAATGTAACAGAAAGTGAGTGATTGTTGATGCGCATCCGAAGTCAGTCTAGCATCCCTGCACTTTAGCACAGCAGGTAGCAGTCACCAAACAGGTTTTTGAGTACGGGGACGTTTATTGTTTTCTACCTCATTTCTTTGGCAGTTAATTGATTTTTCTGAAGCGACAAGAAAGGAATGTAGTCCAAAAAAAATATTTATTCAGAATAAATGCAAAACTGCTTCCAAGATTTCATTGTGTATTACCATAACTGACTTCTTTGCCAATCCTAATTCATGGAATTTCTCAGGATTAAATGTCAAGAACGAACAACCCAGGGGTGTTCAGTGATTTCCTTAGGAGAGTGTTGTTCAAGTATAGGAAGGGTATTAGGGGGTGTTGGGGAATGTAGGATGCCTACAAATCATTATGAGAAGATATCAAGTGAAGTTATGAAATGTAAAATAAAAATGTAACTTGGTACTATACAGAGTAGACTCTCAGTATAGAACCAAACTCACTTTTGAAATGAGCACAGCTCAACTCAAAGTCAAGTCGCAAAAAGTGGGCTAAGCTAACGATTAAAATCGGATTTTCATAAGTGAACTCACTCAAACACGCGCTCGTTTTATGTGATCATAGGTTCAACTTACGCTCATTTTTTATGTTATTTAAATAACGTGAATATCGAGGGTCTCAGTTAGTAGAGTGTATACTAATCGGATGTTCTTGAATCCGAATCCAGAGGTAGACTATCCCGACTGAGATTTTTGTAGGATTTTTCTGCCATATTAGGCTAATGTCAGTATAGTACTTTCGAACTAAGACATGGATGACTCGCTCTCCAAATCCTCATCCTCTATCCTACTCCGACTAAAAGATCATAAATACAATTCAATTTAATTCAACAAAAGCACCAAAATTTCGTAATGACCATATTTGTATTTACAATACAATACACATGACATACAGAGCATTTGAAAATGTGTTACAAACTTTCAAGGTGAAAAGCTGTCTTAAAAATATAGTAAAATACATATATACAGCGAATTTATTCTTAAGGGCAACAAACACTGTTCGAAATTTATCTCTCGACAAGAAAAGAACCAGATGCCACAAATCACTAAATTGAGGTAAGGGGGAATGTAATAACAAGAATGGCATTATTAACTCTTGCTTCTTCTTTCTTCTTCTTCTTATTATTATTATTATAAACAGTAATACCTAATGCAAAAATACACATACATACTTACTTACTCTATGGCTTTACGGAACTTGCAAATTCATCGCTACAGTAACAAACGTTCGCCATAGTATTATATCCTGAGCAAGATGAAGCCAGTTTTCATAATAAACAGCTACTTCTCGAAGATCTCTTCTAATATTATTCTCCCAAAGTTGTCTTGGTCTTCCTAACGATCTCTTTCCCTGTGGCTTATCAACCATGATGGAATATAATCTCCGTTTCTCCCCCATACGAGCTACACGGCCTGCTCACCTGTAATCCCTGTTTCTATTCAATCCAGAAACTGTTAACCTTCCGATTAATATCTAGAAAGCTGAAATAAAAATTATACAGAACAGTTATTCTGCCAATAATACTTTACGTTTGCGAAAGTTTGGCAGCTGAACATAAATTACGTGTTTTTGAAAATAAGGTTTGGAGAAATGTGTACGAGACAAAATTGGACGAGATGACTGGAGAATGGAGGAGACTCCATGGACTGTACGGCTCACTCGATGTAAGAATAATGAAATCGCGATGACAAAGGCCATGCAGTTCGAATGGGGCAAAATCGAGCATTATATTCCATCTTTATTAGAAATCTGAACGGAAAGAGCAGGTTGGGAAGACAGTATTAGAATGGATCTTTGAGAATTAAGTGTTTGCGATGAAAACTGGCTTGATCTTGCCCACGATAGAATCCTATGGCGAACGTTTGTTACTGCGGCGATGAACTTGCAGTTCCTAAACCATAGAAAAAGTAAGTAAGTATTCTTGTACTTTATTTTGAAGGAACTAGTTATTTTGTTCAATGTAATTTTTATATTTAGAACTTGAAATTTTCATATAAGTAAGCATAGTGCTCTCAGGATTAAATTTGATTTTAATTTTCAATAATTATTCTTCAGAATATTTAGCTCGAAACACGAATCGTAATTAAATCGAAAATAAACCTTTTAGTGAGAATTACATTTACTGAAACACATGACATCCGCTTTTTCATCACCTTCATGGACTGACAAGAAATTATAATAAAAGTGTGAATCTGACAACACTTCACAACATTATTGCAGGCGTTAGACAGGAATCTCTTAGTCTCTTAGTCAGGACATCCAGTTTAGTCTCCTTTGAGTGAAACTAGAAAGAAGATGCTTTCACAGTCGACTTATTGTAGAATAGAAAGTTAAAATCAGATGTGTCTCACTTATTAATCATCAACCCCATGGAACTCATAATCATAGTATATTATTTTAATTTCGGTTTCCTATAACCATGAGAAGAAGCCAAACATTGATCACTTTATTCATGGTTCATTGTAGAATTCCATTCTCACAGTGCGGAACATGGCAACGCAAACAGTTTTACAAATGTCAACTCCATGGGCATCAACTACATGAAATCACTCTATATTTTTTAAATGGAATAAATAAAAACCAAGAAAGGATGGCAAGGTGACTTAATATTATAAGTACAAACAGAATTAAGTAAAGCTATTTAAAAAAGAAGATAAAAATCTTTATCCAACCTCAGCTTTCCAGTTAGTAATTCAACACGCTACCGTTATGTCAAACCAAAAACTAATTATAAACACTTTGGAACTGTAATTTATCCTTCACGTAGTTAGGCAATTACTAACAGACGCCATGTGTTAAAAAATATATATGTGCAAGGTTTGTAATTGCCTAGTTTACCACAACTTTGCATCACACTTGATATCATATTTTTAACGGTAAACAAAATTTAATGTTAATACGGCATGTTTGACATAATCAATTTTGCCACAACTATGCAACAAAAACAAACTTGACGTGTGAATTTTATCACAGCAAAGAAAAATCAAGGCTAGTTCAAACTTAGTATAAGCTGGCGTGCTATCTGGACTCCCAATTTTGTCTTTACACCCCAAACTGAAAATCCTGACAGAATCACTGAAGGAATGGAAGTGAATAACATAACGAAAAAGAGCAGTGACCATGTTCAGTACATGGTTATGATCTTTGCTCACATGTTCTCGACATTCAGCATACTCTTGAGTAACTCAGTGATTGAAAAATATTCACCGGTAGAACTTAATGTAATACAATTGTATTGAATTGTTTCTTTCGTTCACAATCTCAGATGAAATTTAGAAGTACACTAAAGTTGCTGATTTTGAATTTTATTTATGGTCTTTAGGCATCTAAGGCTCAGGTCTACCGAAGTTGCTGATGTTCTCCTTATATATAGCTAAAAGAAAAATGATCAGTCCACCCAGCCTCAGAGGTTCAGTATAGTTATATGCGAAGACTTCGTGGAGGTAATGAGGACCCATATAAATTTGGGTCTTGTTGCTGACCATCATGTCTGTGGTTTCTTAGGATTTTCCTCAGTTCCATCAGGCGAATGCAAAGATGAGACCTAAATTAAGATCGTAGTTTCCTTTCTTATTTTGCCCAGAAGAGTGCTTCCCAAATTCCGTCCAACTTGTGTTGTGAAAGGGTTAAGCCATATTTGGCTGGTCTACTATGGAAATTAATTTAAGAAATAAGTTAATTAAATTCACACAACCAACCACTTATAATTCCTGCAGTTTGTCATAACTTGATCAGGGCTCATGTTTTGATCAGCACTTTGGGAAGTAATATATATATATTCTTTTATTTCAAAGCAAAAGGAAATTGTTTACTGGCGTTTCATACTTCATTCATAATATCCCAGATTAACAACTGTTTACAACTCTTGTCACAATGAATCAATGAGGTACGATTCATTAGAAAATGGAGGATCTAATTACAAACCAGAAACTCTTGAAGTTAAAACAAATTAAAAACTAGTATTTTCCACATGCAATGTTTGATTTATCTTACAAATTGTTATTTATCTTGTAGCACATAATGTTACTATCGTAGACATTATTTGCTATTAAACTTGTCCTCAGATTACAGAATCAACTACTTTAAGGTGAAACTAGATCATTGCTCATTTAGTGCATGATATTGTGGCACAAAGAGATTCTTCTTAACTAAGAATTGCTGATGTTTAAAAGTGACAGCTCTTCCGTCTAACCCAGTCCGGTCAGCTTGCCTTGTAAGGCCTCTGGCAACAAAATACTTTTCTTAGATGAACAGATAACTATTTAAAAATGTAAGAATGCATGAATTCCAATAATACTGAAGGAGGGGAGAATGACTATCGGTTGCCAGAACTTTTTGTGTTATAGCAGTACCGTAGCTATTAAGATAGGATATCAAGAATTAAATAAATAAACGAAAATCTGCAAATGTTTCTTTTTACGAAACATTACTACAATACTGTCTATCTACTTTTTTTTAAATAAATAAAAAGTGATTGGTTTTGCATTCTGAAATAAAGAGAACAAAAGAGAATATTGCGAGATGAGTAAAAACTACCCCCGTTTCAATAAAGGGCTGTATCTTTTAAAAACTTCAATTTTGACCGAACAAAGAAGTCTAGTTCCGATTCTCAAACTTCCTCTGGACTATAAGGTTCAAGTAATCCCCTCAGGAATGAACAACATATCAAATTATCGATTATGGGGAATGCATATTTGTTACTAGAAAGTTCCACTCAACTCTGTAAATTCAAACACAGCGTAAACAACAATAATAATATTAATAATAATAATACGAAGAAAAAGAAGTTAACTGCGGTTCTAACAATCTCAAAGGTTCTGGTCTAGTAGTGTTGCCACGAGACGAGACGAGACAGCGAAATGGCTATAGAAAACGAGACGAGACATAGCTCTCGTAATGTAAATTATACATTTCGAGACGTGACACTCTCTGTATAAGAAATTCTCGAGGCGAAACAGCCTAAATCTCGTCTCGTTGGCATCACTACTTAATAGAATTTAAGCCACGCAAGCATATTTTTTTTCTAAAATATGTTGGCAACACTGATAAGTGCAGTGCTTAGGTTCGAGAAAATCCACAGTTCTTCTGTCGAATAATGTTTGTGCCAAGTTGGGCGCAGCTAGGTGTAGCTGAATGGAAGAAATTTGAATAATATATAGTTTTTAATGCGCTGGCAACACTGAACTACTAGATTAATCACGAATCTTTGCACTAAGACCTTTGGAACGTCACCTCATTTTTCGTAAGACATATTTTGACATGTGCAGGCAACACTTATAACGGAGTTTCTGGGGAACCTTAAGAGTTAATTATTATATTTCGCTTCTCTCCTTATAGAAGCGCTTATATTTAACTGTTAGGGAAATTTCATGTAAGTAGTCGGAGGGCAATCGTCCTGGCCTCGCACCTTAAGAAAGATTCCTCTGCTTGTATACACCATATTGTTTGCTAATATATTTCGTCCTTTCTCACAGAAAATCGCTTAATTTAAACTATTATTGAATTTAGAAGTAAGTATAGTCGGGGCTAACGCCCGCTCCCTGCTATTTAGAAAGCTTTCCTGTGCAAACACACAATTGTTCGCTATATATTTCGTCTTTCTCGTAGAGAAATGCTTATCATCAACTATTAGCAAATTTTCATATAGGTATAAGGAAAAAGCCTCCTTGCCCCCCGACAACTTTCTTTTGTTCCTGCAATCAAGGACGTCGATCCCGGAAGGGCTTTTGGGGGCCTAAGGTTGAAGTAGGCTCCCCTAATGGAAGGGGGGCAAATGATAAGGTCAAGTCGGTTCTCCTATTTCTACAGTACATGTCATTCGTTTTACCCTTCTACTAAGCTCACCTCCCTTTGGCAAATCCATTTCATTGATAAATTCCTCCCTGAAACTCATGTGCTACAGTACTTACATATAAATTACATCACCTATAATACCTCTTCCCTGGCTAAAGGAGTTAATTCGTGCATTGCTTTTGTTGCTTCTGGAGTTTCATGCATAAAATCGATAAAGATTATTTAGTAAAATAAAAAGAAAAGAAAGAATAAAAGAAAAAATGGAAACGTCATTTTCTGTCGTTTAAAGGTCATTGATCGTGATTTTATCATATAAAAGCATAATTTAAGAAAAAGTAAAATATACAAGAAAAATAAGCGACATGAAGAACTAACAGAAAAGTAGTACACTTGTGCTAGGAAATATATAATTGAAACTGCTGTTTGATGCAATTATTGTTTACCATTAATACCGTGTTTTTTAGTTTCTAATACAACCTATAGATAGGAAAAAAATATACAGCGGGTAACAATGTATTTGGACAAGTTCAACAAAGAGACTGTATCACAAGTAAGACAAGGACCACTTCCAAATCTCTTGCACTTTTATGAAAATTTGAATGCCTTCGATAGAATACTGTAGAACTAACTACCACTCAATACACCTGTAAAGTAACAGGCAATGAAAGAGTGACGAACGTGCATTCATCGTAAAAAAAATAAAAAGTTTTTGGATTACCTCAGACTACTCTCGAAAGAAATGTTCTAGGTATCCTTTTGTGTACAAGAGCAGTCTAGCTAGTGCATTCAAGCAATCCACACCGCGTCAGGCACGCTTTACCGTTGGATACATCATAAGGAAACATAAAACAGAGCAATTATTGCGGAATCTAATTCGTTCTAGCCAACCAAGAAAACTAACTGCCCGGAATGAAAACTACGTTCTTCATTCTGTTAACAAAACTCAAAGAATTAGTGCTAAAGGTTTGACTACTTAATTCGTCTAGGATATGTAAGTTAAAGTTACATTACAAACAATCCAAAATTCACTAAAAAAATTGGGATTTAGAAGATGTGTATCCAGGGTATGAATACTGGTCACTCCAATAGTAATTACACAACCTCAAATCGTAACAGACCCTCCAACTTTTTTACCAGTTGAAGCAATGTTCTGCTTTCTGAAAGCTTCATTCTTCTTTCGCCATACATCCTGATATCCATCGCTACAATACAAGTTTATCTTCGTCTCATAAAAAAAATAAAAAAATAAAAATTAAAATAAAAAAATAAACACAACTTTTTCCAAAATTCCAGGCACTCATATTGATATTTCTTGGAAAATTAGAACTTCCTTCTACTTCCTTCTGATATGTATGTTTTGTTTCTGGCTACACTTCGTCTGAATCCCATTTGTTTTGTTCACATCGATACATCTGTAACATTAACTTGCATAACCTAGGCAAGTGAAGTAGCCAGATCTTTAGTACTAATTCTTTCAGTTTCGTTCACAGAATGAAGAATGTAGCTTTCATTCCGGGCAGTTAGTTTCCTTAGTTGGCCAGAAGGAATCCAATTGTTCTGTTTTATGTTTCTTTATGATGTATCCAACGGTAGAGCATGGCTTTCCAACAAGCTTTGCTATGTCTCAGTACCTTTTAAATTCCGCACGTAATTTGAAAGTAAAGTGAGTAGTTCCACTGTTATTCAACTCAATTTGTTTCCCAAGATGCTTCCTTGTGCCTAACACGGTGTGAATTGCTTCAATACACCACACAGAGTGCTCTTGTACACAAAAGGATACCTAAAATATTTCTGTCGAGAGTAGTATAGTCCAAATACGTCCAAATACGAGAGTCCAAATACATTTTTTCTTACGATGAATATACGTAGTTGTAAATTTTTCCTTACCTGTTACCTTACAGGTATATCGAGTTGTAGTTATTATTTCTATAGCATTCTATTTAAGGTATCCAAATTATCACAAAAGGGCAAGAGATTTCGAAATGGGCCATGTTTTGCGTGTGATACAGTCTTTTTTTCCTCATTGCTGAAACTGTCTAAATATCTTTTTCTCACTGTAGGTATAGAAGCTTCTTGAACCATGCGTGTCGAGATCGAGAACCAAGTCGTAAAAGAAGAAAAAAATATGTATTCAATAAATCAGTAGCGCGGCGGAAGGGTGAGCCGGACAGAAAGAGAATAACATTTGGAAAAGCTTAGTAACTCCTCTGCATAGACTAACATTATTTTCTGTTATTTCCTAGTAACAGAAGAAACTTTGTTCTAATTAGTTAGAACACAATATGCTTTAGTGAAGTTTTTTTTAACGTTGTACAAACATAGTTAAATTCTGTAATAGCTATGGAAGCCTTCATAATGACTATATGTGTACAAAGTTCATGCAAATACAATATTTGGTAAAATCTTAATTTAGACAAATTGACCCTGGGCAAATTTACCGCGGACAAACTCCTCTTTGATACTGCATTCATAGGACAGCATGATCAATATCCCCCTTAAAAGAATATACTTTCAAAATGATTAAAACCCTGGAAAATGCTGTTTCAGTGAATGATCTTTTCTTTCGTATTGAAGTTGAACTCTTTGTTATAAGATTTTCGAATTTTCATTTTAATTCAGACAGTAAAGAGCTTTATTAGATATAACGAACCGGGTATGTGGGAACTGATTTTTGTTTCTTCGTATGACGCTTCAGCCAGACCACTCCTGTAGGTGGTGTCATCTTCAAATCCTTGAGAACACTCAAACCTGAAAATTTTACGGTCAAAAATCTATAGAATCCCTTCTAAACTCCACTTACACCATCCCAATTATGGTTTTACACCCCCTAAACTGAAAACCC
>JAGDQP010065976.1:0-11344 GCA_022664845.1 Lepisma saccharinum | reverse complement strand
TGTGAGTAGAGTGGTGTCTCGTCGTCGCCCTCTTCAATCACGTCTCTATCATTTTTACGCTTGATTGATTTTTAAAATTTATTTCGCTAATAAACTGAATCATGAGCTTAAATAAAGGCTGAATTTGTGACGTATAACTTTGATTCAATTCCAAGGATATAAATTCGATTCTAGAGGAATTTTGATTTCGTCGATTTTTAAAGGAAAGGAAGTAAATCTAGTTTCATTGTCTGCATTGTGCGTTCCTTGGTTCTATGGGTTGTTCTGTCATTCATGAAGATTGGCTCGACTGGCCGTATATTGGATTGGGTGTTCTTTTTCCCTCTGAGCTTCCGTGCTGAAAAATGTGTCATTTATTTTTATTGTTGTAGTTGTGACTGGATGTGAGTGTGCGATCTGATTAGCGTTCACGATTTGACGTTGCTTCCGTTTGGAATTCGAATGGTTCGTTTATTCTTGAGTTCATCGGCGTTCTGCATCGTCTTGATTTGTTTCGCATAGAAATCGGACTACTTATCTCTCCCAAACACACGTTATTAAATATATAATATCCGAATATTTCATTCAACGATTTGCTATTTTCATTAGTTTTGAGAAAAGATAATTAACCTTGCAATGTAATAAGTTATTTTTTACTGAAAGCTTGATATCTCCGATGTGTTATTCTGTTGCTTTAACTGTAAGTGAATCAAAAATTTCATTAATTACGCAGTAAACTTATAATAAAAAAATATTTAAATTGTTTCGGATTTTGTTTTATAATTTTTCGACTTTTGAGTGTTAACTTTGCCTATTGATCATTTTGGAGGAGTAAAATCTGACCGGAGTCATACGCTACTGAACCAAATTTATTTTGGTAGCTTCTCGTTTCTTTCATTTCAAGTAGGTGATTGACCGTTGTTCTCAAGCAATGAGAATCCCTGCTTGTTCTAAAAGGTGAGAAGTATTACAGCTACCAACCGATGTAATAATTGAAGAGTACAAAGAAAGATGGTTGTTACACTCACAAATAGTACTTTAAAGTAACAGTTTACCGCTAGAAGAGTTCAAATGCAAAAAACAAACAATTGACAAGTTATAGTGGTCTTAGGATTTAGAAGCTGATACTGTGAGGCTCCTGCTCCATCTCTGAAATTACTGGGACTAGAAATGTGTTTGAGGTGTTCATGGAGTTTTCAATGAGAGAATATTAAACTTGTTTCAATGAGTTTGCGAGCAGGTTGCCGGATATGGGGAGGCGTTTTCCTTCTCAGAAAATTCATTAATACATAATCACAGGGAATTGGAATTGATGAAAAATATTTGGTGAGCTATGGTTACCCATATTATATTAAGGATGTCGTAGTTCTTCTGTCCGGTTACATTTTAAACTTAGAAAGAGGAGAAATCGTCTGAAACGCAAGAAATTACAACAACCTAAATAATCACTAAACTGCTTTACCTAAAATATATCAATGTCCGATTGTTGTTATATATATAATGAAGCACATTATATCTGCAATCTGCTTAAGGGAAAGTTCTACTGTGTCGTATTAGCCTGAATAATTTGATTAGTAGAAAGTGGACAATTTGAGATTCCTAGCCGATAAATGCATCCACGAAACGAATTTAGCCCGGAGAATGGGCTGGTGAAAATTCAGGAAAAAAAACTTTTTCCCATTTATTGGGGTACTTTGAAAAATCGGATTTTTTTATAATTCCCGGCCTCAGATATTACATGAATTATTAACATCAATTGTTGAAATAATCAATATATTTGTTCATGTTAGAAATATTCATTAATTATAATAAACTCTTTATTAAGATTTCTTTTTGAAATATTTACTTGCATTATGGAAGGAATTCTAAATAAAATCGCATTACCTAAACATTACAACGAGAAGCATTCTCTAATTTAATAGATATTATATTTACGTGCTTTTCAGTCAGTTTTGCTTCAGTGAATATAATTATATTAACAGAAGATAAAGGATGTAAATGTTGATATACAACACAACGCCGAACATTACTTTCAGTATTAAATGATTATCTGGCACAGAAACTTAAATAATGTAATATTTCTTACAGAAGCATAGATGGTTATATCGAGCTTTGTTTTAATCCATTTTGTTGAATGTAGAGATAAAGCTAACATTAGCTTCAAGTAATTAAAAAAAGCGGATAATTTAGTTGTTTTATACTCCTCTAAACTTATCATTAAGGTACATTTTATTGCGTAAATTTAAATTTCAACCTTCCCATTAAAAAAAACGTAAATAAATGCCAATAGATACACACCTCAGAAGTGAAACCTTAAATGCAAAGTAAATTATATTCCACTTTATTTATGAATATTACCTCATTATAATCAATTGCAACTTGTTCCTTTTTTACTTCTGCTGGTTGTTCCATAGCTTTGTACTCATTTTCATTTGAAGCCATTTGTGATTTTATTAATTTCTTAAGGACATGCATGTAGGAATGCGCCAGTACCGTTTCAGGAATCATCCATCCCTAGTTCTCAATGTATATCTCTGTAATGCACTAGAAATAGTTTATTTGTTTACTGCCTCCCGAGCACTAAGTAAATCTCTTCCTGAAACGAGAATGAGAACCAAAAAACTTACTTTTCATCAACAGCGAGTCATCATATCTACATTCACGTAGCAAAACCACATTTTTAGATTTATACAGTAATAAAGCCTTCAGGGTCACAGTTGTAACAAAAGAACAATGTCCGTCCTCTTTCTTCATTTGTAAACACAACTGGCATATGCGATTTCAAATTCTTAGCAAAATACTAAACGTTCAAAATTTATTTAAAAATTGACTTGGTCGATTTTGGCGTCTGACTATATGGTCTATACGAATAGGTTCATTAGGAGTACGAAACACGTGAATTATTTCGTTTTATTCTGAGAGACTAAATCTTGTAATAACGAACGGAAGAAAAAAATCAATATATAATTCTAAGATGATATTTTCTGAATAAGAAACAGACAAATCTTTATGGGAATAGAGAGAATAAAACATGAAAATAGAGGTAATGAAAGAGGAAAATATACGAAAGCAATAATAGAAAGTACATCTGAAAACACACAATATTTGTAAAAGATTTATTCGATCAAACAAGCGAATTAATACTTATACTAAAAATCCCAATTTAAATAAATTCATTTTAATAGATCTCCGGATTGTACATTCAAGAGAAATTTGTAAAAAGAATTTCAAATTTCCAGTTTAATCGAATTGATAGACCCTCAACTGGAGAGGCAGAGAAAGAAAAACTGAACTCTAATTTTACTTCATTCTCGGTACTGGTGATGGGAAAGAAAAAAGGCCTTTTTCTATAGTTTTATTTGTTTGCAAAATAACGGTTTTTATATCTATTCAGGGAGCACCAAATAATTTGATGATTGACGATATGGGTCAAAAGTTCGTTCTAATAAGAAATTCCATTAGAAAAAATAACTTTTGTATTGGGACTCCCTGTGGCAATATTAATTCATTTATAAAATTTACTGCAGCCTTAAACAAAAATGTCGAAAGCGCATTAACAAATGGAACCTTTATCTCTTGTACAAGGCTGCCAATGATATAAATTTATTTCGTATTCTAAACAAAGTTTGCCGCCAAGATTTTAGGGTAAGGTTCTTTACTTTTACTAAATTGAAACATAAATGCAAAACATATGAATTTCGGGGGTAAGAAACAGGAAGCTTCACTCGAAAAAAAAAATGTATACATTTTTATGACACCTGATTTCATATTGAACGTGTTGAATTCACTTTACGTAGTCGGTATAAATCGTAATATTGCACTGCTTAAGGCACTGAATCAAATAGTCCAGCGAACAATCCAGTTTATTATGATAGAAAGAAGGCGTTTAATACACGGTTTCTAGTAATATTTCTTCCATAAAAATTCAACATATTCTAGCGATGTACCAACACTGTTTTTCCCCTTTGATTGCATTTTGTTAATTATAACAGATATCTTTTTTCGATTGTTTCATCAGCTTTAAAGCCACATTTTATCAATATTATTGCTAAACATAAGCACATGTTGTATTTATTCTCCCTGTAATTATTCAAACGCTCCATAGGGCACGTTGCCTTATTTCGACTGTATTTTGCCAAAAAAGAAATTACTTTCTGCCCCTGTAGGTAGCATCTAAAACTTGCTTTCTTGTTATTTCCGAGTCGTTTGCGTAGTAGAGCCTTTATTTTCTTCTAAACAAGACAAAAGATATCCATGAAATATAAATATCTTACCTCCGCCGCCACTTAGATGACAGAGCTTTGAACACCGCAATTTCCTTCTTCTTCTATGAACAATGTTGCCAAATAACAACCCTCTTAGTATTTGCACTGCCTTATTAAATTTTCGCCTCCTTCAAATCACCTGTAGAATTAATTATCATATTTACAAGGTTCTTTGAAAATTTTAACTCCTTCGAGTTAGTCATGTAACACACTTGCAGGAAATAACATTTTAAAATACAGATTTTCTTTTTAATTCAATAAACTTATTTGCAACGTAACTATTGCAGTGAAAGAGAGAAAAAAACGTGCAGAAATCATTTAACGTACCTACCTTCGTTCCTGCAACATGGACAATTAACGAAAAACCTTTACCCGTGAATATTTCCCACCTTCAAGACGGACACTTTTTATTCCCTTGTACAGAAACGGGAATGGGATTGCAGTGGCGTTTAAATGTAGCAGTAAATTGTTATTTTTCATTTTTATGCACAAAACCTTTTCTCTATCATCATAAATTGTGGAAAACTGACGATAATTTTCATAGCCCTTTTGTTTTTGGTGAAATAAAAACATGTTTTGTATTGAATGGGGAAAACGTACGCATTATTGACTGGTACAGTTTTCTCGGGTGCCGGACGTTTCGGTGCAGGACGTTTGGGTGCACGGCTGTTTCGGTGTACGGATGTTTAGGTGTTAGGATATCTTGGTGTAAAAATTTTAATCTTTACACCGAAACGTCCTATCTAGTTTACAAACGTTACAGACATCTAAATGCTTTGAAATGTAAAATATACTTTTGTTTAAGTAAGGTAGTAGATACGAAATAGCAAAATAGCATTTAGTAAGATATAATAGGTCTACATATTTTTCAAACTGTAACGGGATCTCAAATAAATATGTAATGAAGGACTTATTTATTAATTATACTGGTCAAAACCAAAATGTATCTTTGGTGGATTCTTTTTTTTTTTTTTAGTAATTCCATGTCGCTGAATACGAAAATGGCCTTCGTTTTGTTTCATTGGGTCTTGTTTTGAGGACATCGGCTTCCCTGATGCACCACAGAAATGGAATATACATTTATGTTGTGATTTGAAAGTTTTCGGTATTGTAACTTGGTCTCTAGCAGGATTATACGAAGTATTACTGCTTTCTTTGCGAGTGGAAAAGCCGTGCTAATTATGAAACGAGCGAATGGCCTTTACGAGGATATTTAGTTCCAGGTGTCATAAAAGTTTCATTCAATCTTAGTGGAACCAAGCAAAGTACTCGTGCCACCGTTACATATTTCGTCGAATGTATACAATTTTCATTTTCCAATTTAAAATTTTGATTGTCTATTACAACTTGGAATAAAAAAGTGTTAGTAAACTTATATTTTTCTTAAGTATCATAAATACCATGGTGTACTTTACGGTGTATGGAAATTGGTACAGTTTTAAACATCACATAATTCATAACCTATCCTTTACATTTGGACAATGAAGAACACAAAAGGAAGGAAATTACCCCCTATTCTAATTGAAGACCTGAATCACAAAACATCCCAAGTTCACCGCAGTTTTTTTTTCAGCAACAACAAAAATTAGTGCAAGTCCTGGTATGTTATTCAGCTGAAATTATTTTTAAAAAATTATATGGTATGATTAGGATGTAATTATGCAAGGAGATAACCATTGTAACATAGATACCGACTAGCAGAAAAAATGCAAATACGAAAAAAAGTGGACTTTGGATGTTTTGCAATTCAGGTCTTCAATTGTGATGTTCCTAACAGGAAACTAAGTTGTCTTATGTATATACAAGGGAATTTGGGAGATCTTGACACCCGTAATAATATTAATTTTTATGATACGAGACACAAGATATACCCCATCCTAGGTTAGGTAAAACACAAACAAGCTATAAATATACGCAGATGAAATTATATAATCTCTTATCCTTGGATATCCGCAACATGAGTTATAGAAACTTTGAGAAACACTGTAAATCTTGGCTTTTAAGTAATCCTATGTATAGTGTATTAGAATTCGATTTGATTTGATTTGATTTGATTTTATTGCGTTCCTTAGACCAATACATTGTACTCATTTGCACATATGGTATAGAACATGTCCATAATAAGAATACATACTTTCTTAAATTACATAGAATACATAGAAAATTGTTTTGTAGCAGTTTTTCGACATAATTCACTTTCATTATCACCTATTTTCTTTACCCTTATAATATTTAGTCTTGCAAGTACTCATCAACTGTATAGTAAGCTTTGTTTGTCAACATTTTCCTAACTTCACGACAAAATATATTGATATCCTTAATGTTTTTTAAAGTTTGTGGCAATTTATTGTATAGGGCTATACCGAAGTAATGCGGTGATCTTTCGAAAATTTTTGTTCTGTGGGACATTTGTCTAAGATCATTTTTCATTGTTGTGTCGTGTCTATGTATATCAGAGTGTGTAGTGTAGCCATCAAGGTTACTTTTTATCAGCTTTAACACCTCGTATATGTACAAACATGGAACTGTTAGCAAATTTAATTTCTTGAAAATTTGTCTGCAGCTCGCACGTAAATGTATGTGTGTAATGATTCGAATAACTTTTTTTTGTAGTCTAAAAATTGTCAATAGCCCACTTGAGGATCCCCAAAAGAGAATACCATATTTTGCTCTCGAATAAAATGTACCATAATATAAGGATATCAATGCTTTTTTATTTAGAACAGTTGAGAGAGATCTTATTAAGAAGATATTAGTTGATAGTGTGCGACATAAATTTGTTATATGCGTTTTCCAACTTAGTTTGTTGTCAATATATAGCCCTAAAAACTTAGTACTTGAGACACATTCTGTAGTGGTGTTACTTACGGTTAATTTGGGATAAGCTGGGACAGCAGTATACGAAGGAAAGAAAAAAAGACAATTAGTTTTATTGGCATTTAGGATTAAATTATTATGATAGAACCATTTTTCAAGTTTATTGGAAGCAGCATTTATGTTATCTTGCAGTTCTGAAGCATTACTGCCTTTAATTAGGATATTGGTATCATCAGCATACAAGACCATAGTCCCTTGGTCAATATGTGATGGAAGATCATTTATGTATATGAGGAAAAGTAACGGACCCAGAACTGATCCTTGAGGAACACCTAAATTGACAAGGGAGGGTTTGGATGATATTTTTTGTTTATGCATGTTTTGATCCGTGTATGTGAGTTCTACATACTGATGTCGATTTTTTAAATACGATGAAAACCATTCATTAGTAGTTCCGCGTATCCCATAGGAAGACAATTTCGATAAAAGTAGTGAATGATTAACACAATCGAAGGCTTTGCTTAAATCACAACATATTGAAAATGGATATGATTTACTGTCAATAGCAGATACTATTTCTTGTATGTAACTTAAGATAGCAGTAGTAGTAGATCTATTTTTTAGAAATCCATGTTGTGAGTTAGAAATAATTTTGTTTTGTTCCAGATGGGATAATAGTCTTTTTTTCATAATACTTTCGATAATTTTGGAAAATTTAGATGAGAGTGATATGGGTCGATAATTTTCACAATTACGTTTATCCCCTTTTTTATGTAGTGGCCTGATTAGTGACCACTTTAAATTTTCTGGAAATTGCCCATGATTAAATGATGCATTAATTAAATCAGACAATGGCGTAGCAATAGCATGTATACATCTCTTTATTACAAACTCAGGTATTTCATCAGGCCCTGCAGAACTACGGTTTTTAAATTTCTTTACGATAGCAATTATTTCATAAGGATCTGTGGGTGTAAGAAAAAAGGAATTTGAGACATGTGGTATTGGATGGGGCTCGTCTATAAACATTGCAGCATTTGGCCTTGCATTAAGGAGTTTATCTACAACATTGTTGAAGAAAGAGTTGAATATCTCTGCAATTGCATGTGGGTCATTGCAGATCTGATTATTTTCTGTTTTAAGTTCTATATTTCCTGAAGCTTTATTGTTCATATTGGTTTCCTGTTTTATCAAGTTCCACGCCATTTTTGTTTTATTATCTGCTTTATTTATCAGGTTGTCATAATAGGAACTTTTTGCTTGCTTTATGACCTTTCTATAAATCTTCTTGTAATTTTTAAAATACTCAATAAATTTTATGTCAGTAGTTTGTTTGCTTATTAAACTGAGGGTTTTCATTTTTTGACATGATCTTCTAATGCCATTTGTGATCCATTTATTTCGCCTTTTATGGTTTACTCGTACGGTTATATGTGTGGGAAACATTGGTCGAACCGTAATTTGAATTTAGTTAGGAACAGCTTAAACATTTCATCAACTGAAATATACTCAGTTGCAAATATGCTTGACCAGTCTTCCATTTCTAAGCACTCAATAAAACTGTGAATATTGTTTTCTCTGAAATCTCTTTTTTTTATTTTCATAGTATGACTTTTTGAAGTAAAAAAGTTTTGAATCGTGATAACTTGTCCTAAATGGCTGTTAAGTCCGAGGTTTAATATTTCCGATGTGTATATATTTGGTTTGATGTTCGTGATAATATTGTCAATTGTTGAACACGATGTTTTTGTGAAGTGTGTGGGTGATATTATTGTCGCAGTTAAATTGAAAGAACTTAGGAGATTCAAAAACATTTCGCGTTTTTTGCTTGGTGTTTGTAAATCTATGTTAAAATCACCGCATATTATAATTGAGGGATACTTCCGACTTAATTTACTTAACAATAGTTCCGTATTACGTAGAAAAATATCGACGTCTGAGTCAGGAGTGCGATAGATAACTATTAAGGCTAAATTTACTTCAGAGCCTTCTATAATAGTTGCAGTGTATTCAAAATGTTTCTCAACACATTTTATGCTATCTATTAACTTGCACTGGGTAGTTTTTATGTGTTTTTTTACAAATATACAAACGCCTCCATTTTTTATATTACTTCTACAATATTTTGCTACAATTTTATATCCATTAATAACAAATAACTCGTTTTCTGCCAGCCAGTGTTCAGATAAACAAAGGATATCGGCTGGCATTGTTTCGGTAATTACCTCAAGTACAATTTGTTTATTTCTTAAGGATTGAATATTTTGGTGAACCACTGTGAGATTGTTTCTGTACCTTGTGTTCTTGTTATTAGCTATTACCACATCATGCTTGGGTATAAAAAATCGTCATTGAAATATCTTGGTGGTTTCCTTATTCTAGTACTTCTTCCTGTATGTGTCGATTTATCATTTCCTGAATCTAGGGGATTAATTCCGCAATCATTATTAATGGTTTCATTACCTACAACACCTTCCAATGATTTTTCACTATTATCTCTATTTACATAATTTTGACGCTCTGCTAAAGAATTGTTCAAATCAGGATTTAGCCCCTGCAGATGTACAGATACAACCTGCTCCGATATAGCATTGTTACCATCAACATCGCTATGGTGCTGAGTCTCACCATTTACTTCAACACCAGGATCCATAAAACTTCCCTCCCCGCACAAGATCGACCCATTTGCACTGCAATTATCCCTGTTAGGACCTACTTCCTGCTGTGATTGGTTCATTAACCCAATTATCCCCCGGCATAGTTCTCTTTTGCCTCTCTTGTTTAGATGTAGGCCATGTTGTGTGTATTTGGATCTATGCATTGAATGTGTATCAAATATACTAACATTTTGATATTTGTTACATAATTGGGGAAGTTGCATATTTACATTCTCTATTTCTTTATTCACACAAGAACTATCACTCAAATCGTATCTGTGTGGAACATTACACACAATGACGTTCGTGTGTTGCAAATATGGCAACATATTAGCATTGTAGAAAAATTAGCATTGTATTAGTATGACATACAAAGAGAAGAAACTATCTACATGTACTATCTTTTTTTATAGTAAACTATTGTAAATATATTGTATTCCATTCTGTCATTGTCCATTGCAAACAAATGTTTAACGACAATAAAGAGTATTCTATTCTATTCTATTCATACAGTTTCCAAATCGTAGTTACAAATAAGACACAGACAACAAACAATCCTTACCGTACTTAATTATAAGGCGTTCATTAGAGTGACAACGTGAAAGCTAACTCTGCATCAAAACGTTCTTTATAATGCATTACAAATGTTGAAATTCCATTAAAATCTCATAATATAGCATCCTGATTTAGTAGCTGGCAAGCACTGATTCCCAGTGACCTGAAAAACTTTGAAAAGTGTGGGAATTCAGCTTACAAGTAGAAGGGACTGAAAAAAAAACAGAGTTTCATGGAAAGTTTCAAACACTCGGTAAAGTCAGGGAATATTAAGTATACATTTTTGTTTCTCCGAACATATTGTTTGAAACCTTCATTTTGCTACAGCAGACATATAAGACATGCCTGAAAGAGGTGGAGACTCTTGCAACTGGAGCCAGGGTTTTAAAATTAATTTTATTTCCATAGCAGAGCTTGCACGGACAAATTCCATGAAATTGTCTACTTAAGTATTTGGCTTTGGAAGTCCTAAGAATAATAATTATACTCATACTCATGAGGTTCAATATTTTATGTGCCCGCTCTCTACGCGGAGGAACCTAATAATTGCAAGACCCTTTCACTCGCATATAACAAGTTCTTGGCTGAAAACGTTGCTTATGTTCAAGTTTCAACACTTTCACACATGTTGAACACGTTGATTCCTACTATAATTTTTACATTTCTTCGCTACCATAAACTTCACTTTAACCCACATTATTAATTAGATGTTGAATTCTCGGCTCATAATATTTGGATCCTAGATATCATTTCTTAGATAAAAGAACTGCAGATAAACGCTTTGGTACTCCCTGCCTGTTTTGTGGTAGATATAAATATTTACCTGAAATGGGGTTGAGAAGCCTTGCTTTCTGTTAGTAATAGCTTTATGAAACGAACGAATTGCCTCTAAGAGAATCCTATACCGTTGGGATCTATGATCGATCTCAGAGTGACAAATTTTCCAGGGGTTTTCCTCAGTCCTACGAGGCAAATGCTGGGATAGTACTTTCAACGTAGGCCTTGGCCGACTCCTTCCTGCATCCTTTCCCCTCCCCTATCTCAGCCTGAACCTTAGATGCATAAAGGCAA
>JAGDQP010065975.1:0-11344 GCA_022664845.1 Lepisma saccharinum | reverse complement strand
ATGGTCTATCATTTGCCGTATGTTTTGTTTCGAATGTAGCGTCAGGATTGGAAAGGGGGCATATGCCATGTTAGCCCCCCCTAGAAGTTATTTTCTTATAATTAAAATTCCAATGCCGATCAAACGAAAGTGACCGGTATTAAAAGACGATCTTACCTTACTTTAAAGATTTAAAATATTTTCAGAGTAAAAATTCCACAAATTTCTATTTTGTGGCCCCACGGGCCCATTTTTGAGTATCGAATTTTGTAATAATGGAACGCGATCAAACGAAAGTGACTGGCGATCAAACGTGATCTAACGATGGTCTATCATTTGCCGTATGTTTTGTTTCGAATGTAGCTTCAGGAGGGGAAAGGGGGCATATGACATGTTAGCCCCCCTAGAAGTTATTTTCTTATAATTAAAATTCCAATGCCGATCAAACGAAAGTGGCAGGTATTAAAAGACGATCTTACCTTACTTTAAAGATTTAAAATATTTTCAGAGTTAAAATTCCACAAATTTCTATTTTGTGGCCCCACGGGCCCATTTTTGAGTATCGAATTTTGTAATAATGGAACGCGATCAAACGAAAGTGACTGGCGATCTAACGCGATCTAACGATGGTCTATCATTTGCCGTATGTTTTGTTTCGAATGTAGCGTCAGGAGGGGAAAGGGGGCATATGCCATGTTAGCCCCCCCTAGAAGTTATTTTCTTATAATTAAAATTCCAATGCCGATCAAACGAAAGTGGCAGGTATTAAAAGACGATCTTACCTTACTTTAAAAATTTAAAATATTTTCAGAGTAAAAATTAGAGAATTTCTATTTTGTGGCCCCTCGGGCCCATTTTTGAGTATCGAATTTTCTAATAATGGAACGCGATCAAACGAAAGTGACTGGCGATCAAACGCGATCTAACGATGGTCTATCATTTGCCGTATGTTTTGTTTCGAATGTAGCGTCAGGAGGGGAAAGGGGGCATATGACATGTTAGCCCCCCCTAGAAGTTATTTTCTAATAATTAAAATTCCAATGCCAATCAAACGAAAGGGACCGGTATTAAAAGACGATCTTACCTTACTTTAAAGATTTAAAATATTTTCAGAGTAAAAATTAGAGAATTTCTATTTTGTGGCCCCACGAGCCCATTTTTGAGTATCGAATTTTGTAATAATGGAACGCGATCAAACGAAAGTGACTGGCGATCAAACGCGATCTAACGATTCTCTATCATATGCTATGTTTTCAGAATGATATTCATTGTTGGGGGGGCTGGCACCATGTTAGCCCCCCCTAGTAATTTTTCGTTTTATTTGTAGTTGTAAACGCGATCAAACGAAGTTTGTTGGCGATCAAACGCGATCAAACGACGATCAAACGATTTAAGTAAGTTTTGTTCCAGAACTCACAATTGGGGGGGCTAACCCTGCGCGCCTCATTCAAATTTATGTTCCGAATCACAAATATTTAAAAAGTACAAATAAATTACTTGCATGTTTAGTATCTCATGTATAGATATTAAATATCTCTCACAATTAAAACAATCCAGTATCTTGCACAAGCTTATTCCGTCTAATCATTGCAAAACAGTTTTTAGTGTAGGTCCATGCAGATGAAATTGCCAATGATGATGCATTTGTGCGGGCATTTCCTGTCTTTTCTCCCTTGGACAGAACTTACATCTTGCACGCTTTGCAGTTGGCTGTGGTGGTGGAGTTCCAGTTCCGGCAAGAGACTTGACAACTGTTTTCTTTAGACCTGGCTGCTCTGCACGGTTTCTCCTTAGAGAGGCTGTAAACTGCTTCCCCAGATTCTTGATGAAGATTCGGAGTTTGGTGAGTCGCTTTTCCCGTTTGTCGGCATTCACATGAAGACAAATGGTATAGGAATTGATGGCCGTGTTGTGAAACAAACAAACAAGCCAAGACTTTGTCGCACGAATAGTGGTGTATGTTGCCGCCACCATTGTAGTGCCCCCCACTGAAACAAAAGATTGACCTGAAAACTGTTCGCTGTCTTGACCGTTCCAATTCGGGTGCGATTTCTCGTTTATTTCTGCCGATTGTTTTGACAATCGTCAGCTTCACTTTTAGCAAGCCTTCTGCGAACATGCGATCAGTAATAAAGTTGTCACAGGTAATGCTTCTTCCAGTTCACTGTACAACATTACAACCCTAATTTATGTCTCTCTGGTCATCTAATGACCCTACTGTATACACTTCGCCGTTCAAAACGAAACAAGAGCTGGTGAGTAGCCGGATTTGTATAATGACCATCAGATATCTAAACCGGCGACCTGGGCTGCAATCACAGCAAGATTATTGTTTTTTAATTTCATTTTTTTAATGAACTTTAGTTTTGTTCTTTGTACTTGTATATAATTGCTCCGTTTTTATTTCTTTTGCATTTTTCAACATTTTACTAAATTTTCTGAAATAACTCAGAAGCGTCAGGTTAGGTTTGTTTTCGTATTGAAATCATTCCGAGAAGAGTATTAACTAACCCAGTCCTCTGCTGATTCATTTTCTATGCAGCTAGTAGCACGTGTTTAGGCGCGGGAGTTAGCCCGGCGTATTGAAAATGTCTGTATAATGGGAAAGAAAGAAACGTTTTGCCTGTCAGGGCCCCCGTAAAGTCCCGCCCTGAGAAGTGACCGCTCTCCAACTTCTACTAGTGATCTCCGCATGCACATTCTACATGCAACTAAAGCATCTGTCGCGAGTGTGGATGCTACGATTTCTGTCTTTCGGAGACATTTACCGAGACGAATCGGAATGTGTAAAAGAGAGAAAAGAAGGTGAAACAAGAAGATAGAGAAACGCGAGAGGAATTTTGTGGAAGAGGGCAAAAACCAGAATATGCATTGCTGTATATTCTGTAAAAATCCCTGTCGGATCAAACTAGATAATTTACCTGGTAAACCAAACATGCAAGAAGGGTGGAGGAACTCAGGTAAAAGTCTGTATTGACTCTATTTACTTATCGTATCCTTTAGGCAGTGATTGCATCATGCAAACACTCAAACATTCACACATCGAACACACACTTGTGGATCTTCAGGATCTTCATCTGAGGCTGTACCTGAAAATAAACTTAGAAGGCTATGGAGGTTATCAGATGAAGCTACTTGTATCGTTTTAAGTATACAAGTACCTAACATATATAAAATATCACACATTCATAACTGCTCTTTGGTTATTCATTCATTCTGACAATATTATATTTGACTATTTGATTATACAACTCAACTCTGTTTACATTTAAGACCCATTCATCCTATCACTACATTACAATAAACTTTTTTTTTTTTTTTTGTAATGGGAAAATACCACATAACAAGGGTTAACCATTGATATTTCGTATCTACAATTTGTGTAACCTAAAATGATTGAAAGGAAAAAATGGCGGACTTTCCAGTTGAAACTTTGTAACAAAAGAACCGAGAGGTAAATTGCCTCTTTACTTGTTACAAAGTTTTAACTCGAAAATCAATCAATTGTTTTCTTTCAATAATAAGACAACAACTTTAGGTGACAAAAATTGTAGATACGAGATATCAATGGTTAACCCTTGATAATGTTCTAAATGTTCCGTGCTTAAAGTTAATCTACAGTGAAAATACTCTCTGTGCATCACTAAATTCCATGTCTGAATTGTTTCTCAACAGCTGACGTTCTTTCTAAACAGCCCTAACAGCGTGCCGACGGAGGTGTCCTTGTGGCTCGAAGAATTAGAGCAGCGACTCGACGATGTGGGTTCCAACCCCGTCCTGATTATGGATGTTTGTGTGCGTTTTTAACTTAGTTCTAAGGCTATCAATCAAAACAGAGAAAATAAAGGAATATTAGTTGAAAACAGTCAGATAAACTTCAAAACAAAACAGCAAAGCTGTTAAAGCAACGGACATCAAATCACATGGTTTCAGTTTCAAATCCACCTGCAGACAAGTGCAAAAATCAACTGTACTTCAAGACGAGAGAATAAGATGCGTAATGGTAAAAGCATACTTTTCTATACTACTGTAAAAATATACGCAATTCCACTTATAAAATACCACTTGAAACCTGCTTACCATTCTTATCCTGTCAGATTTACTTCAGCCGTGATTCATGTGAACCAAACTGCTTGATTCAATCTTGTTTAAAACTTCCTGACTTCATTTACTAAGCTTACATCTAGTAGTCATCCTTGTCAAAACAAACTTCATTTACTTTCGAGTAAGTTAAAAACTGCTATGTGACAGTAGGCAAATGCTGAAATGGTACCTACAAACCAGACCCAGGCCGACTAACCTCAAATACATTCTCCTAAATGCTATATATTAGCATATTATTATTGATAATCCTAAAAAGATAAAGTACCCTAGAATGAAATATACAGAATTTATTTTATTTTTAAGATCTTTAGGCAACTTGGCTCAGACCTAATGGATGATTGTTGGAATGAAGAAAGTGGGAGCAGACGGGAGAACAAAGCAAATGCTGGGATAACACCTTTAACTTAGGCCCTGGCCGTTATCGTCCTGCACCCTTCTTCCTCCCCTATTCCAACCTGAGTCGTAGATGACTGGAGGCAGTAAATTAATTCAATTTGAATTTAATTTTAAGGCCCTTAAACAACTTTGACTCAGGCCGGATGGATGATGGTGGGATGATTGATGGAATGAAGAAATTGGGAGGAAATGGGAAAACCCCGAGAAAACCCACGCACACTGTGTTTGTCCACCACAAAGCCCACATGACACGAGAAGGGTTTGAACTGACGACCCCAAGCGCCACAGCTGAATGCTTTAACCATTGATCCACCGCAGCCCTAATTAATTCAATTCAATTTAACAAAGTATAATTACAATAAAATCACCGAATGAGGAAGTAATTTCGTTTTCGGAGCGGTGTAATCTCTTCAGCACAAAGATAATGAGAACTCGGAGTGGCCGACAGGTTAGCACGTTTGCTTCCTGTGCGCGGATTCAATTTCCACTGGAGTATATAGAGCGGAGTGGTTAGGAGCCTACTTTACCAAAAACCGGTTGTCAGGCGTTAGAAGTTCGTTTAGAAAGATAATAACAAATCAGTAAATCTATTAAACTTATTGCTGTGCAATTCCCCGGACTAATATTTTCCCCGAAATCTGCAAAGTATGTTCGTAGAGCATTAGACTAATATTTTGTTTCCGCTACGCGCAATCTTCAAAGAGGAGGAGGTGTTGTTCTGATTACGGAGTAATTCTCATTTTCGTGTAGTTGAAAATAATTGAAAGAGTAAATCGAAACAGGATGGTTAGTCTGAGATTTTAATTCACTTACATTCAGAATAGAAAACACAGTATCTAGAAATGGCTGCTTTCTTGCGAAATAGTTCCAAGCATCACAAGAGCTACATATTGTCCTTAGGGAATTCATCGGGGCACGAACTGAATTTAATATGGATTTTAGGCATCTTAGGACCAGACTCTCATCGGGAAAGATCTATATAAACAGTTATACATTCATACCGAATCAGTTAACTCGTAGGTAGGTATCTGGTTTCGACCTCCGCGGCCGATCATCCTGACTGAAATTCCCCATGGTTTTCCTCAATTTCACCAGGTGAATTCCAGAATAGAATCTTATGTAAAGTTTTAACCCCTAGCTTTTTAACTATCTTCGCTACTCTATCCCGGCCTGAGTCAAACATACGTAAAGAACTTACCCAAGTAGCACATCCATGTTGGCCGATGTGGGCATATTGGATTTTACAACATCAATCAATATCGTTCAACGACATGGGCCGCATATTGGATGGCAAACATTTTGGCCAATATCGAACAACATCGGCTATCGACATCGTTCGACATCAATCACTGGCATTGCTCAATATCGAGTATCTACATCGCTCAATATAGGCCTTTGGTATTGTGAACGTAATGTAGTTCTGATTGTTTACTATTTTTTAAAGGAACCGCTCGCTTTTTTTATATAGGACCACCTAACATAGACAAACCAACAAGCAGTAATAAATCACGTTAGAAATTGCAAACTAAGCCAACTGTTTATGTAAAGAATACTATTTTTCTGTACGTAAAGTTACATCACTTCGGTGTGCTAATGCACGGTAAAATCTGTAAAATAATGTTATTTTCGATGTTGCATTTATGCAATAGTTTGTAGTTCCGCACCACTGTAATCATTTCACGTCTCTTCCGCTTTTAACCTTTTTTTTACATAATTTGCCAGGAAGTTAAGAGTACAATGGCCATGATTACAATGAAACAGCTTCAATTGAAAGAAATTATGTAAAACAAATTTAAATAAATGTAACATTTAACTTACCATAAGGTCTGGAGAAAATACGTACTTTCTATCATACAAACGAAACAAAAGTGTAAAATGTTCCCCGGTTCTGGCAGTGTCCGATAACAAGCATAATAAATATTACTATAAACCTTGTTGGTTTGTCTATGTACTTACAGTGATTAAAGAATCCTTAGGAAAAACACAATCAACTTTAACACTTTATTTGTCTAATGTCCTCCGCGTGGAAGGACATGTTATTTCTACAGTTTAACATGCTTCAACGATGAACAACTTCTTTCTCACCAAAGAAAGCTGGCCGCGTGTTGACAACAACATGAAGTTTTATATTTTATCACCAGAAGGATATAGCCTCGCTTGAATAAACATCGGTTTGCCCATATGGATCGACATTGATCAACATAGATATCGGTAAACGACATGGATCGATATTGTTCTATGACGAATGCTTTGTTTTTTAATTTTAATTTATTAATTAGGACCAATTTCCTTTTAGAAAATCGATTTATTCTTTGCACAATTCTTACTATAGTTTTAGAAAATAGGTAAATTAATGAAACCGATAATCGATGTCGTTCCCACGTCCATCAACGTGGACTCAAGCGGGCCACTGTCCCACCCACATTAACGATGTGAGGCGATATAGGTCCCATGAGCGGCCAACGTCCATGTGCTACTGGGCTAAGTAAATAAATTATAATGGCAAATAGCCCAATAATTTTCTTAGTTATGTATTCTGCCAACGCTAGCGTGCACACGGGTAGGATAAGACAGTGACGGTACATTGTAATGAAACATCAATTAATGGAAATACTGACTTTTATTAACGTGAGCATTATAAACAGACCAGGATAGGTTGGGGGAGATGTTGAGAGGTAGTTGGTCGGGTTTTAGTTTGTAGGTATCATCCCAGTCTTTACCGTCAGTCGGGTTCTAATTTATAGGTCCCGGCATTTGTCTGGTGTGACTGAGGAAACACCCGGGAAAAGTCTCAGTCACACCAGGATAGTCGGCCGCTGGGGTCCAATCCACGATCTCTCGAATGCTACGCCAACGTTCTGCCATTGGGCTACGGCAGCTCGGTCTGTGTTTTGTTATCACTTGCTTGACGCCTCAGGCAATTGTATACTTCTGAGTTGACTGCGATTGAACTTACTGACCCGTTTCTGTTCTGTTTGGAGGAGGAGAAGGGAAAAGAAAATGAAGTGGCTTTTGTCATTTATCGTCATTGCTGGAATTCGTAGAATATCTAGATTAATAAGCAAGCTAACAGTGTTTTTTCGACTATTAAAGAAGTGGACTGCACACTATTTACTAAATCAAAACACTAGTTCGGTTTAACAAACAGTGTGTTTTCGTTTAACGCTATAGGCTTTCGGTTTTTTATTAACAAATTTTGTTCTAAACGGGAGACGGTGTTTATGCGAAAATTTAGTTTTTGATCAAACTCTAATGACCGTTGGTTTTCATTGGAGTTCCCACTTAAAAGCATTTGTATTCTCAAAAATGGAACTTTCTATTATCTACATTGTTTCGTGTTTTAAAAGTAAATCAAAATCCGAGTTGTGAATAATTAGCCAGTCCTTAGGAAATTTCCTTAGAATTTATTCCTCTATGGTGTGTTCAGTATGCCATCCAGAAATTATTATGCAGCATGATTCGGTGCATGAAAGGTAGTGTGAAAATATTTTAATACAAGAGTTTTCCCACTATACAGTATATTTTATAAATTTTCACGAGCGGCCATCTCTCAGTTGATCAAACTTTGGCTTCATATTTACGAGATCCTAGGTTCGATGCCCACATCTGACAATTCTGACATTTTTCAAGGATTTTTGTTCTCAGGCACACCGTCAAAATGTCGGGGTGGTAACATCAACATAAGTCCTGGCCAGCTCCTACCCGCAATATTTGTGGTGCCGTATTCAGGCTCGAGCCATGATACATAAAGGCACTTCAATTCAATTTAATCCCAGATAGCATGCAAGTTTGCAGCAAAGTTATGAGTTAATTTGCTTACGGTGATGAACTTAATATACAAGCATGAAACAATTTTGTTGCAACGACGTAAGTGGTTTTGTTATTTAACTAACGTAATTCAAGCTTGTTGGAAGAAGCAGTTATGCGAGTAAGATGGTCAAACTTAAAATATATTTGCATTTCGTTCCGTCGCACTTCTCCTGCGATATCAGTTCGCTGAAGTCCCATGAGGTGCCAGGACTCTTTCGTCGTAAGTGATTCTTTTCCAACTCCGACCCGTTTTATACAGGTGTCTCTTACGATCTGATGAACTAAGTATAAATAAAGCTTGAAAAGGCATATAGGACGTATGATTCCGTGGTCTAGAGACTACAGCATCGGATTAGTGAGCCAGTGGTCCCCATATAGACTCTCACCCAGCGCAACGTCTTCACTTTTTTGAAGAAGTGCATTAGGTTTTTCTTTCTTGTCCAGTCAACACTTATTCAGCTTTGGTTCTTGTAAAGTATAATATTTGATTCAACCTTGTTCAAACCTTTTCGGCCTGATTTCTTTAAGTTGTCCCAGTTTTTTTTGTCAATACAAACTTGATTAAGTTTTCGAACAAATCAAAATTGTTATGTGGCATATAACAAAGTTCCATACTGTTACGTTTTGCATAAATGTTAACAAGAAAGGGGTGGAGAGGAACAAGCATCAGTTATAAATATACTGAATAATTTGATATACTTTTCAGAAAGCATTTAAACAGAACATGTAAGTTTACATTGCTTCCAGAGAGTGCGCCATCTTGTAACAAGGTTGTCAATCACTTAAGCTTGTCAATCACTTAAGCTTGTCAATCACTTCATTTAAGCTTGTTAAACTTGATATTTTGTTGATCTTAATAAACAAACATGAAACATGGTTTTTGGAACATTAGTAGCTTGTTTAATCAACATTGTTGTTGGTGGTTATCACCAGCGTAATTCAAGCTTCCTAGAACAACCAACTATGATTCCAGGAAGCTTGTCGAACTTTAAATTTATTTAATTGTTGTCCTTTTTTTTTTTTTTTGGTAAATTGAGCTCGGAACCACTCCGTTCAATGCGCTATTGGACTTGTGACCACCCGCATAGAAAGCGAATATGCTAACCTCTCGTACACTGCTGGTCAATTGATTCTTGTAACAAGATTGTTCGATTCAATATCTTTAAATATTAGCTAAGCTTGCATTAAGTTGGTCCGTCTGTCAACAGAGACTATCTTCGCGAGACAGGTTTGAAAGATGAATTATTAATATTAGTGATGACTTTCAGGTGACCGAAAATTTAGCGCGCTCGCTTGCTATGCACGCGTTCACGGGTTAAATCATATAAGAGTTAAATTATAGGTTCTGCTAATTGAATGAATGAATTGTTGTTAACGTCCAATCTGGTGAGCGTCTACAGTTTCTGATAACATGAGCTCCTTCTCAAAGCACTCCTTCCAATGACATGGACATGATTTGAACCCCTGACCACGAGCACAGAAAGGCAGCGCTCAAACCTCTCGGGTACCTGAAGGCCAGGTTCTGTTAATTGTTCTTCTAAGTGCCTTACATGGCGAGTATGAATAAAACCTTTCGAAATATATTTCTTAACTAAAATGTGCGTAAATATTTTATCATAATGATATGTAAACCGACCGACTGTAATCGTAGCTGATTGCGTTAGCATTTGTGATGTCCTCGGCTCGATCCCAACACCCAGCAATCCAGACTAATGTTCTCTAGGATTTTTCCTCAGTCACACCAGGTACCTACAAAGTACGCCCTGACCGCGTACTTTCCAGCATCCTCTCCCCACTCTAACTGGATCCGCCTGATCCATAGATGCCTAAAGAACTTAAAACATAATTAAATGTTTAAATCAATAATTTTGTAAATTGTAACTTTTACACAGAGATTAAAACGTTCTCTTTTTCATGCTCATTCAGTGTTTTCGTCCTCAGCCTATAAATAGCACAAAATATTAGGACATTCATCGCACACAGTTTTTTTGTTTGTAGGGGGAGAAGTAACTTGAGAACTTATTATTATGAAGAGAAAGTGGAACATGTCAATGGAAGTTTGAGCTACGGAGCGGCGGTTGGAGGTTTGCGAATAGACTACAGATAGGAAGTTGATTTCATTCGAAAGGACAGTTTGTCGTCAACTAGTTTGTTGAACATCCAATTTGAACGAACTACCTTGTTTAGTTCATTTAACTGGCGAATGAAAATAACACTTTATAGCAGCACAATGCCCTTGATAAACATTTTAGTATCTTCAATTATAAAAGCAGTCAACATTTTTTAAAAAAATCATTAGCTTTCACCTACGAGACACTTATTAAATTTACTTATTTTTCACCTCATCTGGCAACACTCCAGACATATTCTGCTATTCAGAAACACTGTTCTATAGAATCAAATTCGTGACCATGTCCTTTTTGACCGAACCCATGCGATTTAGAAGGAAATATCACTAACTTCGGATCAGCAATGACGAGGCACGCGAGTTCGAATACCACGATCGATTATCCCAATTGGTTTTCCAAACTTTTCCCCAGGTCCAGCAGGAGGCGAAGGCTGGAATTGTACCTTAAGTAAGATACATTGCCCAACCTCTATGCTACGATATACTGATCTAAAGAAATGGTGCATAAAGTCCATACATGAATTAAAATCTCCATTTCAGTCCATACAATCTCCATACAATGGACTTATTGTTCCTTTCCTGCTCATATTTAGTAAATCTGAAACATTAACCACTAACTACAAAACACTTTATGATTTTTCATTATTTGATATATAGAAACACAATATACTATTTTATTAAATATTTGTCAATTCGCAAGATTACATACAGTATGTTGCATTTGGTGGTCTGTATACCAGGATTATTCCAGTATCTTTTTTGATGGTCTTCTCCATCGTAAACTACGTGCTTTGAACAACAAGGAACAATGCCGTTATCATTTTGTTGTACAAGAAAGGGTACAAAGAACGCGTCGAAAACTACAGACCAATTAGTTTACTGTCAGTCCTATACAAAATGTTCACCAAAGTTATTTTGAATCGTATT
>JAGDQP010065974.1:0-11344 GCA_022664845.1 Lepisma saccharinum | reverse complement strand
TTCAATGCTCATACTTGCGAAAATAATATTTTCCAGTCAATACAGTGTTTTCATCGGTTCTTTGACAATGCAGTGTTGCGTACGTGTACGTATAGCGGTTTATTACTAAATTTATTACATTAAAAATAGCGATTAATTCATAATGGAGGTTAGTATATAAAATAAAAAAAAGAAAGTACGCACCTTTCCTACTTGGATCATCATTGATATTATTTTCAGAATTTGATATAAAGATCTTATAGGCTTTTTCTATGTCTTTCTTGACTTCCCTACGCAATCGATCAAATTCCTGATAGTAGGGTTTTGAATTTTCAATTTTGTATGTATAGACTTTATATGGTAAACTGTTTTAACATTGAGCTTCCTAATAACGTCTTTAATACACCAGAACGGATACTTTGGGACAGATTTTTTTTTTTTTTTTTTTCAGGGGGCACATTTTATAAATTATTATACTCTTTTAAGCACTTCCAATCAACTTCCAATATACTTTAAAGTAGGTTTAATGTACTTTATGACATTGTCCTTATTGCGCCCTTAATTTAGTAAATATTGTAGTAGTTATCATGTTAATAACTTTTAGTAAATCATAGAAAAACTGTCACTTTATTCTTGCCCCCTCTGAAAACCACAAGATGGGCGCCCATGATCATCATCCACTTACATTGGTCTCCTGCTTCGTGTGATTGCAGTCTTTATACGTATCGTAGCATCACTAATTATGTCGAAATGTCTTCCTCTTCTTGGTAAGCTTCTTCCAATGCATATTTTCTTCTTAAACAGAAGAGCCAGTCTCTTTTATGTTCATATTTACAACACACAAGTTGGTGGAAATCCTTTCAAAACTCATTCCAAGGGAAAACTAAAAACAACCAAATGAATCCTAACAATGACAACAACAACAATGGAATTTAATAACCATTACAGCTATACAGGGCATACACAAAATTTTCCATTGGACTTGCCAGAATATTCCTCTGGTTTGCATGGACTCTTCCTGTATACATTTCTAAGATACTGACATATCTCTCGAGTTGCCAGGTTGTCGTCCAATTCAGTGAATGAGTGAAGGCATCTACACGTAAAACTACACTTCTCTTCTTCTTTCTCTTCCCTTCTCCACAAAGCCCTGTCCTCGACTTCTTCCCCTGACAGACTTTTCTCCCCGAGATCTGTCCATCCATTTTCTCCTTGGCCTCACTCTACCTCTCTTGTCCTCCACTTCCATTGCCATCACTCTTCTGACTACGTAGTCATTTGTTCTTCTCATTACATGTCCGGTAACATCCAATCTCTTTTCTTGTGCCTCCTTTATTGGCCATGTTTCTCCTCTGTACACCACTGCTGGTCTAACCACTGTTTTGTAAATCACCTTGCTCATCTAAAATTATGTTGGTCACCCGAAGATGTTACCAGTGGCGTCGACAAATCCAATTCACAAGAGATGTGAACAAACAAGTAATATATAATTTACGAGTATCACACTTTATTTTTACTGTCTAATGGATATGATATTTCTAGTATAATGTTTCCTATTTATGATTTAAAAATCGCTTTCCGTCAGACATATCCCTACAGGCTGAGCAGCCTACACCACAATGCAGTTTACCGGGTTGACTACCTTCAAGTGGGTAAATATGAAAATCCTTCCTTTCAATTCACTAGCAACGGCTTTCCTAGTTTTTCGGTTCGTCACCCTGTAGATGTGGGGGTAAGGCGACAAAAACCTCTGGACCCTGCACCAACGGGTGACCAAGTCAGCTAGTATCCACGTGAAGGTCTAATACAACTAATAGGTCACGAAACGGAAAAACGACTTAACCCGTTCTTCCAGCGAACTTCTCAATTCAATCAATCAATATTCGCTGAAGGGATGTTCAAGTGATGCTGGATAGCTGCAATCTCGATATCGGGACGTTGTCATTGAAAAGTGTAGCTAGTTTGTCTGTAGGACGTAGATATTCGCAGCGAAATTTCAGCGCGGGCTTCGGTACGAGTTCATTGACGGTTTCTTGTCGGGATGGAACCAACAGTTATTGGCAAAGTGGATTCGGAACCACTCCCTTCAATAGAATCTTACGGGATTTGAATACGTGACAATAGACAAATTGGACAGAGAAAGCAAGCATGCTAACATCTCGTCCAACCTGGGGTCTACCCTCAGCGAGGAGTGTAGCGATAGTGTGCTGTGGTGTGAGGAGACGGTGCAGATTCCACTGGTCTATTCTGGAACTACAGTGAACCAAAAGTTACCTTTGTTGATTGAATGGCAAAAACATACACTTTTTGGACACTTCGAACCAATATTCCAGCTTTTGTTTCCTTGGGAACTTTTGTTTCACTTTAGTTGGAAAGGTAACTTTTTGTTCAATTTTAATTTTATTTATGTTCTTTGGCCATCTAAGGTTCAGGTCAGGATAGAGGAGGAAAAAGGATGCCGGAAGATCAATCAGGCGGACCTAAGTTGAAGGTGCCATACCAGCATTAGCCAGGTGTGCAGTGGTGGACTATATCTTTGTTGTCCCGTTGCACAACACCTACATTCTTAAGTTATTTAATTTTTATTTCAATGTAATAATATTCCCCCCCCCCCCCCCCCGTGTTAAAAAATGCCATAGTTTCCTTTTAGGAAAGGAAAAAAGTACTTAATCTTGGTATTGTAATTCGCCCGCACCTCGTTTAAGGCTCAACTCGCTACATGGGCTTCTCCTCCGCTAGATGTTGGACTGACATTTCTAATACAAATTAGCACCGGGATTGAGAAGTTGCAGGGACCAAGCAATAAGAACAATGTTTTCTTCTCATTTCTCCCGTCCTTAGCTTTCCGTTGCTTACAAAAGGTAAGGTGACAAGTTTTTGTATCAGCATAGCAATCGTTCGGAATTTGAATTTATGATTCTAAGATGGAAGAGATATGGGTCCCATAACGATTTACCCGCTATAAGATATGAAAACATGTTATTTAATATTATTATGTTGATTCCTTTAAACGAGGAAGGCCTAATAGGCCTACAGACTGTACCTGCAGAGAACATGTATTTGCATTTGACAAATTTTTTATTGTTCTACAAGAAAATATCAATTCTTCTTCTTTCTCTACTACTACTGTTTCCACTTGGACTACAAAGTATTCGTTCATTAAATTATTAAGTGGTAAGTATGAATTCATAAGGATAAACATGCCTTTATTTCTAACAAAACATTCGCCATATTTATTGTAATCGATTTAAATCTGCTTTTACTTTTCGTTCGAAAGAATCAATTATCAAAACAGAATCGTAGAGCGTACCTAGCCTGGTTCAGCTCGGTTTATAACGAGTTCTTACTTTGATCAGTGCACTGGGTGCAACCTTGAGACGGGGAGAGGTGTTAGAAAGAATAGTACAGGAAAACTTGACTAGATATTTTCAATGTGGGTATAGATTTATTGTATGACAGATTACTTAGTACACCTTTACACGAAGTAATTTATAATATTTGTAAATTCTTCCTTTACCGTAAATGGATGTCGTAATTGTGTCCATTACTTTGATATGCGACTTATCGCTGATTCTTGATGTATATGGAACAATGTTTTGTAAATATCACAACAAATTTCACTTCAAGAGATTTCACAGCACTTATGATATACTTTTTTATGTGAACGAATATTGACTTCTCACCTGGTGACAAAGATAATAAAAAATTGTTTTCTCCCTGGTGTGATACGATCACGATTAGGTTTTTTTCCCCTTGCGTGGAAAAATGATTAAATTTAAGTTTTCGCTGATAAGAAGCATGGAATAAAAACATTAGATTTCTCACCACGATAATAATATGTTGGCAAGAAAAGAGTTTTGTTCCTTTAACGTGATAAGGTTTCTGCCCTATATGATAACTCAATATGTGGCTATATGGTACACAAATAAATATTATATACTGAAAGTAAAATTCGTATGTGTTCATGCACAGTTTCCACTACTTTTTAATCACTTGAATATGAATTACCTAAAGTCTTCAGACCCTGACCGTTTCTTTATGATAATTATATCCCTGGAAGAATAGCTAATTTACATGTTTTAGCACGTCGAGTTAATGTTGTCCTCTGTGGGCTATAAGTTTCTAATAGATTTGTAGTGGGAAGTTCATACCTTTGTATAATCAGACACTTTTGATGACAACGATAACGGTTATCGGCTTTACCATAACTTTCCAAATAACAGATGATAGTTATATATTAGCGAGTATAACAGTTTATTATGCGATAATAGTATTTACTGCAATTAACCTTAATAGTATGGCACAATTTTAAATGCAATAGCACTGTCTCTCTTGGCGTCGACAATATTAGGGACTGTGGATTACGAAAACAATAACTAATTCACCAGTTTTACTTACTAAAACATCTCGAAGTAACGATGGAATCTCACAAACAACTAATGAGAGTTACTGGTGCATTACCATAGATTTAACACACGACAATATGCACAGGAATGCTTTTTACTTTCCGTAAAATAACACAGGACTTGTTTGACAACGTTACTTGTGTCCCTGGTTATGAAAGTCATAAACGCACTTCTAAGTTCGTGGCTTGAAATGTCTTCTATTCGGATGGTGGTCACAGCTGACGACGAAAAGATGGCGCAGCAAGACTAACGTGACAACAGCGTAATTACTATCTGACTGTGTCGTCTCTAACGATCGCTCACGACGGCGCATCGGAGAATTAATACGCCTGCTTGCTCCCACAAACAGTTGACATACCCCAATCTACAAAGACAAAAGCAGTGGGGCGACAGCCAACTGGCACGTCTTTGCTGGAGCTCAAGTTGGTACTCTCAAGCGCTTTGCAGCTGCATAAAGAGTCCAAAACCCGAACAGTTTATATGCCAAAAGTAGTGTATTGACTTATGCAGAGATTTTAATTTTCCTTTATATTTCCCTCTGACCAGACGTCGTCGTCGTCGTCGTCGTAGTAGTAGTAGTAGTAGTAGTAGTAGTATTGTTGGACAGGACGATCATCGTCGTCCTGTCAACGCAGACGGTTATGCCGTCTCTTCGTTATTGTTTTATTTGTAATCTATATTTTCATAATTGTTGCTGGTCTAAGTGATGTTGTATTGATATAGATATAATGGCGGCGCTAGTCTATTTGGATCTTGTGCATTTTCTTTTCTATAAGGTAGGATAAATAGTTGCTATATGTTCAGGTGGTGGGTATCTGTTAATAACCTGAAGTTTTAAGGCCTGATCGTTTTCGTTGATCGTCCGGTACATTTCTAGTAAGTGATGCAGTGGTGGATGATAATAGCGTGGTTGGATGTCTTGTTGTGCATTTATGTGGATTGTGTCCAGGAGTGTTGGGTGAGCCGTAGTCCAGCGTTTTGTTATATAGTTTAGTGGTAATGTTTCCAGGTGTACTTTGATTTCCGGGAACATAAGGCGATCATACAGCAGATATGTGGGACTTGGTAGTTGGATGTGGTATGCCAGCCTTAGAGCCTGTCTCTCCCATATCTGTAACCTTTTATAGAAATCTTCGCTGGCTGTCATCCAGGCAATATGGCCATATGTGAGACATGGTCGCAAGAACATTTTGTACGTATGGAGGATGGTGTCTGTTTTTAAGCCCCAGGTAGTTCCAGTTAGCCGCTTCAGTAGTATTAGTCGGTTATTTGCCGCTTTGTTGAGATTGCTGAGGTGAGGTTTACAATTTAGCTTACTGTCGAAAATGACTCCGAGGTACTTCGCTGATGATGTCGCTCTTATAGGTGTGTGATTGACATAGAGGTCAAGCTTGGTGGGATTTCGGCGAACTCTTGTTTTTGTTTTTGTCTGCTGTATTACCAGTGCCTGGGTTTTGAGAGCGTTTATGGTGAGGCGCCCCCTAAGACACCATGTGTGAAATTTATCTATAGCTGTTTGGAGCAGACGGTTGATGTGTTGGATAGTGTTAGCACAAGCAAGGAAAGCTGTATCGTCGACAAAGGTAAAGGTATGTATTGGAGAAGGTGGTATTGGCATGTCAGCTATATATAGGATATACAATAGTGGTGAGAGAGCAGAACCCTGAGGCACCCCGATGTATGGAAATATTGGATGTGATAGACTATTGTTGATGGCAATGTATGCCATTCGGTTTGAGAGGAAGTGGTAGATTAACCGTATATATGTTGGTGGAAGATTGAATTTGTACAGCTTATATATCAGGTCAGCATGCCAGACACGGTCGAAGATCTTTTCCAGGTCTGACCAGACGTACCCAGACTCAAGTATAATATCCTGCCAGTCAAAAAACATTAGCGCCTGGTCCATTTCAATGTGTAATTTTGTGGACGTACGTTCATATTTCTATATATTAGTAGTATGAAGCTTCCTTTTGTCTTTAGTTAATGTAATCCTGTCAATTCTTTCCTAAAACAATTACATAAAAGCGTGCGCGCATCATTGGTTCACACGGCAACAGCGCCTTCCCTCTGTTGGACGACTCTGCAATCACATTTGATTTCGCTAGTATATATGTATTTTGTGTGTGTGTGTGTGTGTGTGTTGTCTTCTTTTACCATGATGACGGGGTGCTGTCACAGGTTTAGCACGCATATGGAAGCGGGTCAATCCCGGCACGCGTTGACACGACTCAGCTTGATTCAATCCACTTCTGTTCACACAGCATTTCCAGAGTCCAAGAGTCGATCCGTGTCAGCATGGGCCAGAGAGTCTGTGTGAAAACGCCATTATTAGCAATCATTTTAATTTCTGCCCCTTCTTTTTCTTTATTTGTAAAAATAATGACTCTTGTAGAAATTTGGTTTAATCAACTTCAAAATCGAGAAATCGACCCTTCCTTGGCACAAAAGGTTATTTTCCACTTTGAAGGAAATATTAGACGTATAAGAGACCCGCTTGATTCGAGTGAAACAACAGACAATACAAACACGGTATCAAAAAGAAGAAAGAGTGAAAGAATGGAATGGGTAAGGGAAGCAAAAGAAGTATGCGATGTGATTAGGTAAAGCGAAATTTCGCTTTACATTCACATGGCACGTTATGGCAGCCACGCTACATTTACTCCAGAGAAATTTCCAAGTTGCTTTTGGAAATTTCCAAAACAAACTGTGGAGAAATTATGTTCAATTTACACATTTGCTGACAAAGGGAAGCTCTGTCGTCACGAACTGTCTTCAATCTACTCGGCAGAAGAATTTCGATCAGTGTCAGAAGCTGTGGGCTTGTTAGACTTTATGGTTCCAAATAGCTTGGGGAAAATGTTTAGTGAATCTTCAAAACTTCTATAACTGATATTAACAATACCAATAACAGTCACACAAATTTCTAGCCACGAAACATTATGACATTCTATCCTCAATATTATAACTACGACATTTTTCTATGCTTTCTCAAAATTGTAATTAATTGACTAACACCCCTTTATTTGAAAATCTAATCACTTCTTCTTTTGTGTCTACGTTACATAATTTAACTCTACGTTGATTGATTGTTACTGATTAGCTACTCAATCCTCTCACACATAGTGAAAGTCCAGGCCCGCAGCCAGGGGGGTTGAGCCCCCGTAAATTTTCCTTGCCTCAATAGAAATTTAATTTTATGTATGTTTCGTAAGCCCTTCCCTAAATTTTTCGTGCCCCCCTATCCTTTGTGCCTAACGGCGGGCCTGAGTGCAACATCCAGTGGAGACAGCCACCGGTCGCTACTGCTGGTGCGACTGAGGAAAAATCCTCGAAAACCCTCAATCAGGATGGTCGCCCGCTGGGGTTGAACCCAGGACCTCCCGAATGCTACGCCAACGCTGCACCACTGAGCCACAGCTTTCTGTGAACGTAGATTCTCCTAGCGAAATTTCAAAGTAGGTTTTGATATCTCATTGGCGGTTTTCTTCAGAGCACCAAATTAGAAGAATCGACCTTCATAAATACTGTTAAGTTTTATAATCATATCACCTTTTGTTTATAAAATTTTCTAATAATTTGAATGTGTAAACCTGATTTCTGTACGTATAAAATAGTCCATCATTCTGTAAATACACTTGGCTATGTATCTTTTAAAGAAAATTAAGTATGTCACATGCGTGAACTGTTGTTTTATGAATAAACACAAAATGCGTTAAGGATTTAAAACCAAAATTCAGTTGGTTCACCTAAGACCCATCTGCACGAAAAGTTCTGGCGCCCAGTATAGTATAAGGATACATCAAGTCAAAGATTAGCTCTCAGTTTTATCTGCAAGTATTTGTAGAAATTATTAGGAATATAATTTGTGTGCATCTTAAAGGAATACCTCGCCTTTTTTAAAAAAAAATACAAGAAGCTGATTTGGCCATTTGAACATAGAAAGAAGATTTAATAACTTTTCTTTCATTCTTTCTTTTTTTAGATATATAGTGGTTATACACAATTTAATTGTGTTTTCCGATCCCATTCATTTCATCGCGAAAGGTGAACCTTTTACTGAGTAGACTCTCGACCTGGCCTGACCTCTACAAAAGAATTATCGCTTGTTCTCAGTTCTGTCTGACCTTCAACTAGTCTTGATATCGACCGAGGCCACGTGGAGTGGATGTGCTCGGAAAGAAATAATACGGTGATGGAACGTGTGACTGGGTGTGTATACGTGTGAGAGTTTGAGTGAGTCTGCATTCTTTCGAAACTGTCGTTTTTTTTTGTTTTTTTTTTCAGAACTCAAAATCTTGCTGATAATGTTGAAAGCAAGATCAACGCGATGCTGAGGCGGTAAAACTTAAATTGTTTATACTTTTATTTCCGATTTCCAAACTACTATTTCCAAATTACTTCTTGGTCATACAGCCCCCTTCAAAAAAAAAGTGTTGATAAATTTTATTTTGCTTGGGTCACTTACAACCACCGATGTTGGCAAAACCGAATATAAGTTGTTGTTTATTTAATTTGCTCTTTATGGGTTGAACAGTTACCCTCAGCCTGGGGGATGATATCCCTCGGTGAATACACATCCGAGAAAAAACGATAATGGAAGGTCGCGGGAAGGGTCTTATTCCAGATACCATCCCGACACTTCATAAACTTTTCAATTCTTTATTCCAGTGATAATTTATTATTTAAATTTTGCATTTTATGTTTCCCCCTATAGTTTTTTTTTCTAATTTAAATTTTATTTGTCTTCAATACATTCTTGTGGAGACCATTACACAATCCATTGTGATCCAATGTCAACTTTGATTTGTTTAACAGCTTACGAGAAAACCGTCAATATGATCATATTGGAAACTACCCTAAAATTTCGCGAGGAGACTCCACGTTCTATAGAGAGGTGATATACAAAAAAGAAGTGTATTTTTTATCATTCGATGAACAGGAAGCACTTTCGTCCTAGTATGGAATACTGATGAGTTGTAGTGTAACCTCCCACAACACAGCACTCTTCTCAAGGGAGATAGTTATGGGTCTGTACCCCCCCCCCCCAATTCAGATGTGTTGTGCCCCTAAATTAGGGTTACCCTAATATATTTGCAGACTAAATACGGTCAAATTAGTTTAAAGCCCATTTATTTCAATATAATGAAATTCAGAACACTTGGGACACCAACACGAAATACACATTTAATACAAGGTAACCAAAAAGTTCTTGCCGATTTGAGACATGATCACTGGTGCGGAAATAAGTGGCTCAGGTGCTGGATAGGGATCGGGGTGGGAGTGGGAACATTGACCGTGACCAAGACAGGCACTTGCGCACTTATGGCAGTCGTAGCTTGAGTAGCACCGAAGACAAATAGAGGTGTCGAATCAGTTCGTTCAGGTTTTTCTGCTTTATTACTACGGTGGGCTTGTCCGCAGCCGATTCAAGTTGCTGAATACGTCAAGCCTTTCGGAATAATGCTTTGATTGAACGCACTGACAGGCATTGGTTACAGAAATTCAGATCGGGAGATTTGTCTCCGTGTGATCTACTCTGCAGTGGGCGCCTACAGGGCTTAAAGGCGGCCATAGACAAGACAGCAGCCAAACGTGTGGTAAGCTTGGCGAGTACTTCCAGGTTTCTGATGAAACAGTCAGACTTCACCTTACCGCAGGGGAAGGCGTACAAGTTGAGCAAGTGGGTACTCCACACATTGTCGGAAGCCAACAAGGATCAACAAGTGACAGAAGAACTTTTTGGTTACCTTCTAATCATAGGTGACTGTTTACATTTGTATCTTCTCTATTGCTAAGGTCGGAGGATCTGCTGGTCATTACGTTTCAATACATTTGTATTTCAAAAATATTGTCAGGTGATTGCAAAGACTGTAGGGAACATTGCTAGACAATAACAAATTGTAAGCGATACTATAGTTTAATGTTGTAAGAACAATTTGCATGTGTGTGCAACGCTAAAGTCTATATAAATGGTGTGATGTGTAAATGATATAATTATGTGGGTCAAAAAAAGGTCAACAACTGACTAAGTGAAAAATAAGGACATTTAGTTATTTTTTTCACAGTACGGTATGGACACGGACAGAGCATTTAAAATACGGACGTATGGTAACCCTACCTAAATACCTCCCTGGAGAAGAGTGCTGTGGTGTGGGAGATCTCTATCTGGATTCAAACCTTGAACCTTGTGATTGATTTGCGCTCGTCGTTTTAGCCATTACATACGGTTCCATCCATCGAGAAAATATATGACAATTATGCACTTCCTCAATTCAGACATGGAATGTGAGGATATAGACGGTATTTTCATTACAAAATTACTTTAAGCAGGAAGCGCGTACACGTTTATACAGAGCACCATAAGCATTTTCGAATACAAATGACGCTCTTCCAAACAATATCGACCAATGTCTATCTATATCCCGCAATGACATCTTCAGACAAGGATATTTCTCTAAATTTTATATTTTTTTATCTGCGCCATCGATATCCGCGTTATTGGCCCGACATTCTTGTACTGCTAGTGCCTTGTTTACATTACTAACATCTTATCATGGTTAATGTTAACTAAGATCATTTTAGTAATGTAAAAGCCAGTTGCCGTTAACGCGGGTTTCAAATGTAACCAGCATCAACTTACGACGTTTATCTTATTATGTTAGTTATCTAAACGCAAGATGGCGGTTAAGCGCAGCTCACTTCGTGAGTTTATTTCTTTCTTTATCGAGATATATAGCATCCTAGTTGTGAGTAAACTTTTAAAGTATAAAAGAACGATGGCAGAACTAGTCTACAAAATGTTACGCTACAATCAGTTCATTTGTGTTCATTATTTTAACATTTAAATCTCTACCGTGTAACCTTAGAGTATGGAAAAAGTAGATTCATTACTCTAAGCGTGTAACCTTTTTCTTTACTGACAATGGCAGTACAAGCACGATAACCAAGTTAAGTTC
>JAGDQP010065973.1:0-11344 GCA_022664845.1 Lepisma saccharinum | reverse complement strand
TCTTCTCTCCCTCCACCACAGTCTCTCATATACTCTCTCTCTCTCTCTCCCTCTCAAACCCCCTGGCCCCTCTCCCGCCATTCTTCCAAAGTTTAGGGAAATATTTGGCGACGCAAGAGAAATCCCATCCGCAGGAAATATGATCCATGTGTAATTAAATATGGTTACTTCACTAAATACATATAAATGACGTAATTACTTCAAACAAAAGCGGGATTTAACTAAAATACGGGGAAACTATTTTGCTGCTCAACTAAACTTAACGAGTTAAGATTATTGCAAATAATTATAAAGCTGTACATTACCAGTGCTGCTAGCGACGCGTTATTCTAAGCAAAACTGCAATAAGCTTCTAGCCGCCATTGGATTTTTGAAGTTTTATTTGATGGCCTTTAGGCACCTAAGACTCAAATTTCGGGAAAGTAACGGCCAGGGATGATATTGAAGGAACTGTCACGGAATCTGCAGAACAGATCGCGTGAAACATATCCTACTACATATTGTATAGTGTATACGTTTTATTATACGAGGGGTCGTACGAGCATTATATTGTCTAAAGCGGCCTTAACTTAGAAGTCAGACACCAATGAAAATTAAATGCACTAATTAGTAGCGTTAAAATAATTAGTACCATATGAATCTACTCACCTGCTGTTCAGATTTCAAGTTATCCATAGAAACAGAAGGGTGACTTACAACACCCTCCGGTTCTTTCTCTTCATTTATCTCTCCTTCAGTCTTAGTGCATTCTTCACTTTCTCTTTGACTGGTGTCCGTTATTGCCTTCTGTAATTGCTGAACGATTTCTACTGATGAAGGAATTTCGTCATAATTTAATGTCTTTATAAATTCATGTATAGGTGTGTTTGTACAGGTTGAACTAAACGGCTGAAATTAAATACAAAGTGTGAAAAGAACCGTTAATAAAATACAAGACTGATTTGTTTAAAAAAATCATATGAAGGAAAAAAAATTATGAACATTCAAATTAAAAAAATAACGAACAACGATCAGAACATGGGTTTGCCCTTGATTTTAATTATGTAATGCTATCTAAAATGTCTTTAAAGATCCACACTTTTGAAAACTATTAAAATCGACAGGCGTAAAGGATATATTGTTTTTATCGTTAGTGAGAGAAAATTCCCCTCCAAAAAACTGTGAAATATGGTTGAATAAATTACCAGTTGGTACACCTAAATTTAATTCGATCTCAAATATTATATGGATGATACATATTGTTTGTTCTAGAGATTATAAGCAAAGTGTGTTCATCAACTAGCAATGGCTAATTGGAGAGTACAAAGAAAGAAGGGAATAATGGCAGATTACGGCTAGAAGGGTTCAAAAGCAAAAGAGCAAACAATCCACACGTTATAGTGGTCTTAGGATTTAGCAGCTGATGCTGTGAAGCTCCTGCTCCATCCGTCTGTCGACAACTTTGAACCCAGAACTTAACAGGGCTAGAAAAGTGCTTGAAGTGTCGTTCGAAGTTTTCCTTGAGAAAATCTTAACAACTCGTTTGAACGAGATTGCGGGCAGGGCACTATATATGGGGAGGCGTTTTTGTTCTCAGCAAAATATATTAATATATCATGACAGGATTTTTTTTTATTAGAACACACATTTGTATTTTATTCGCTGTAAGAATTAATGAGAAATAGTTGCAGAGCTCTGGTTACCAATATTATATTAAGGATGTTGTAGTTCTTCAGTCGGTAAAATTGGAAGAATTTTATAACTTAGAATCGTTTGAAACGCACCATTTTACCGCAACCTAAATAATCACTAAACTGCTTTACCTAAAATATATATCAATGTCCGATTGCCATTATATATAATGAACTACATTATACTTGCAAGCTGTTTAAGAGAAACGTACTACTGTGTAGTAGTGGCTTAAATAAGTTGATTAGTGGAAAGTGGACACTTCGAGATGTCTGAAATTTACCTTACATTTTGAACCGAAATTTTCGAGAAATGCATCCACGAAACCAATTTAGGCCGGAAAATAGGCTGGCAAAAATTCAGAACAAAAAACGTTTTTCGTACTTCTTGGGTTACTTTGAAAAAAAAAACACGTTTTTAAAAAAAATCCGTCTCAGACATTATATAAGGAATTATGAAATAATTAAAATATTGGTTTATCTTGGAAATATTCATTAATTATAATAAACTTTTATTAGGCGTCCCTTCTGAAAATATTTACTTTCATTATGGAACGAATTTAAAAATTACATGCTATTACCTAAATTTTAAAACTCTATACTTTAATAGATATTATATGTTCGTGCTTTTCAGCCTGTTTAGCTGCAGTGAATACAACTTTATGCACAAATTATAAAGGAAGGAAATGGTGATTTATAACAAAACGCGGAACATTATTTCAGTATTAAATGGTTATCTGCCACAATCTAACTTTAGCTTGGAACAACTGAGAATAACTAAATCCATAAGAAAGTGAAAGCGGAATTGGTTGAGATGATTAGGTGGATGGTTTCGGTGGTACGGTAACGAAATGAACATATGGACCCGAGTACGTTGCGTGGAAAGTAACTTGGAAAACTTGCTTGGCTGCTGCTTGAACTTGTTGAAGAATGTGAGGTCGATGAGCAGGTTGAATGTTTTGTAATGTCAAAGTGATGAATGATAGCATTTGCTCGATGGTGATAGGTTGATTTAAGATGGGATGCTTTTCGATATTGATTTCGGGTTCGAGAGTGTGGTCGGTGACTTTCAATGGTACGATGAGATCAGGTTTTTCAGGTTCTGGTGGTGGTCTAGCTTTGCATTGGTAACTATAGGTGGGATGTGCTTGGTTACAAGTGGAGCATTTAGGAGGTAGTTGCATATTCTGACATTGACGAGTTGTATGTGGACCTGTACAGAAACCGCATTTGGGCTGATTGGTGCATTGATGTGTTGGATGTGAATTATAGCTCTGGCATTTCTCACAACGGATTGGGATGGGTGGTGCAGTGCGTGATGGTTCTACTCTGTGTCTTCTGCGATATATGTAGGCTCCTAAAGTTAAAAGATCATTGATGGTTTCTTGTGAAATGGTTAAGAGTCGAACTAGGTAGGTAGGGCCAGCATTGCATTTAATGCGGATGACTTTCGTGAATTCATACTCCTCCTGACGTAGTTCTTCAGTGATCTCTTCTTCTGTCCAACTGGGATCGACGCCGCAGATGACAACTGATAACATCGGTGGTTTTCGTGGTGGTGGTGGTTGCTTGGTGCGTTGTGAAGTGAGATTGGTCATTGTTGCTGATTTACCGAAAATTTCAAGACTATGTTTGTTACGGATATATGTTGCAAGATTTGAATCAGGTGATTTGAAAAGCATGCCATTGCGTGTAGGAATGATCTGGTTGATAGTTTTGCGTGGAACATATTTGCAGAGTTGGGCCAGAAGTTGTTTTGAGTTTTGGAATTTTGTATCGTAGTTACTGAGCATGAAGGTATAGAGTTGTTCAGAAGTGGTGGGTGATGTTTGTTCTGTGATCATAACGTCTGATTCGTTTTCTTTCTCATTCTCGTGATTTACATGTTGTTTCTTGAGAGGTGGTGAATCGGGATGATTAGTAGTAGAACCGCGAACAGGAGTACGTGAACGGGAGCGATGATCTTGTTTGTTTTCTTTTCTAGAACCTCGAGAATATTGAGCGGTTTGCCATGCGCCGTGTGTGGGAGTGTCAACCTGAGCCGGAAGTCCCTTGTGAAAACCGTCCGCCATAATATCAATCCGTCCTGCGGCCGAAGCCCGTGAAACAACGAGGGAAAGAAAGATGAAAGTGGGAATCAAAATGGCTGATGAGATGATCAGTCTTAGTGCAATGACTGCTGCCTCAAATTAACTTTTACCCTCCAACACTGTAAAGTGCTGTCGATCCTATTGAGATCGTATGCGTGCTGGTCTCGATTGTGCGTATGCAACACAACGTCCTCGAAAGCACGTTAACGAATCCCAGCTAGGCTAGGTTAAGTTATGTCATGCTGCACCCTGCATACATAATTTACATTCCTGCTGTACATATCCATCTAAGGTACATATCATTTTACATACTCCGTTGTGTTTGTACAATCGCTTTAATCTGCATAACGAATCATTATTAAACATATTATAAATTATATGCCAATATTACAAGACAAAAAAACAACAATTTAGCATAATACAAAGCAGTCTCACTTCAACTTTGCACCATTAAAAGTAGAGACATCTATTGAAACAAGCTGGAAATGCAATAGGCGACACTATGTTATGAAACTCATTCACCTTTATTAGGAGTTTATTACTACCACAACAGGTAAACACACTTTATAATCGTACGAAAAATAAACTTTAGGAAGCAGAAAAGTTAAACTTAAATCCCGACAGTATGTTTTATTTTTGCCACTATCACGCCCGCGTAAGAATATCACATGCAGTCGCAGCGATACAGATTAGACTATCCGACAGAGAATGTAGTTCTTGTTGTACGTTTGAGATCATTGCACTTGTTTACGATTTTTTTTACAATGCTCGCCAGATAATAAACTATGTCTACATATTTCATATAATTATGTTGCAGGATTGTAATATTACCTCTCCAGACACACAGTTTGAATAATTGCATCAGCTCGAATTTGAAAAGTATGCCTTCGCTCGTATTTGAGAATTACCGTTCTCAAATTTTAATTTTTGAGAATACTGTTTCTCACTTTCAAGTAAAATTTACTCGATTGTTTTTGGGTAGGAAAATTTATTCATTTCTGAGAAAGTCATTTTTAAAAGGTGTACATTGTTTTATTTTATTTATCTTCCTATCATTTTGACCATTTGACCTATCCTTCTTACTGTATTATTTCATAATGAAATTGAATTCAAAGACTTTCTCATCCAGAACTGCCGAGGCCATCAAGAGGAGCAGGTTTCATTAATTCCGTGCAAGTAGTAGGATGATTTCCCTTTTCACTTCATATGAAGTACGAACGGCACTTTCGTTATTCTTATTGTTCATTATGATGAAACGAACCAACATTTTAAAATTACTTTTATTCGATTTTGAAGTCAATAAGGTTTTGTGGCGGAGGTTGACCCCATCCTGATAAACCATAGCTTTGTTCCTGATTATGCTAAAGGGGATACATTTAGATAAGTCTCTAAGCTAATCCGTAGCCTACAGATCTGACAGAAACAGAGTATTTGAAGCCAGCACAACATTTATTAGGACGACAATCCTTTGCTGCAGTTAGAAAAATCCGAGTTAAATATACACCAGTAGGCCAACAACTACGATCTTCGGAAAATTTCTTTTTCCTGGTATGGCGTCTCCTTTTTAATAAAACGGAATGTATTGTTCTTTATTCTGATTATATATATAATATTATTGGAGGCCCCGTCTGTTTTCTACAATCGATACACTTACTCTTCTTGTCATTAGTATTTTTTTCTCGTGTAACAAAACATCAATTTTTGAAAGAAGGATTTACAAACACAATTATGTATATACATAATCCCGTAAACGTAAAAGCTCCCACCTTCCACTCCCTGCTTTCATTTTTTTTTATTTAAGTCCACAGCAAATGAGGGTGTTCAGCCCTAAGCCGCTTACGCCCTTTCAAACATTTTATTTATGGCATTTAGGTATCTAAACTGACTGTGAAGAGGGGCGGGAAATGATATGCTAGGTGTCGGATAGGGCCTATGTTGAAGGTGTCATCACGACATTTACCTGGTTTGACTGAGGAAAAAGCCAAGAAAAAACTCAATCAGGATGGTCAGTCGCTGCGATCTCCCAAATGCTACGTCATCGCTCTCCCACTAAGGTACGCCGGCTCAGCCCGTATTTCTAAAAAAATCCTTTCTTGGAGGCATGCTAATTACATGATGCGGCAATAACAGCTTCTTGTATTTCCTTGGCCGAAAAACAAAGAGTTAATTCAGCTATGACGAGATGCCTAGTTTCTTTTGTGGGTTTGGCGGGGGAAACGGACACAAAGTTGTATGGAACGTACTGTGGGAAATGTGATGTTGATCTTTGCATATGTGATTGCATTGAAATTTATCATATCAATGGCCAATATTCGGTGAATATAATATAGCATGAAACATTTGATCATATAGACTTAACATATAACCTCATATATAGATCAATGGTAGAGTATTCGGGTAGCATTCGGGATGTCGTGAGTTCGATATCCCATCGGCCCACCATCCTGATAGAAGGTTTTCCAGGGTTTTTCCTCCAACACACCAAGCAAATGCGGGAATTGCATATGGTTTCGATCTTATTCCAGTCGGATTCATTCCTTTCGTTTAGAAGGCTTCATTTCCATTCAGTGTTATTCCGATTGGCTTTATTCGCGTCGGTATTATTCCATCAGAAACATGTCCTCGTTATTCCAATTTCGGATTCAACGGGGATGGCATCTTCAACATCAGCCCTGGCCGACAGCTTCCCGAATCCTTTCCCCTCCACTATCCCGATCTGAGCCTTAGATGCCTAAGGGTCATAAATGCAATTCAAAATTTACCAAAAAATATTTTTCGAGAACAAAAATAATATTTATCAAGAACGTTTTATATTATACCTTGTATTGATCAATTTAGTTAGGAATTGTTTGCATCTTATGTGGTGAACTAAGGTGAAGTCTAATGAGAATTCTCAAAATTGTTTTTCTTCTTAAAAAGATCGTGCGTGGCACATACAAATGATATAATACCAGGCAGCGCACGGTTCGCTGTTTCATTCGTGCCAAACAAACATATAAACATTTGAATGTTCAACTTGCGCCATGCTGTTAATTAAAACTCGCGTAGATGGTGGTGCCAGTTCTGTATCTAAGATATAAACCGATTTTTCACATGTAAGAAAGATCACAGATACACATAATACGAGTGAAGCTTACAAGAAGTAAATGAAAGACTAGCTCAATGGTTGGTAGCCGTGAAGTAGCTGTTTCACGAAAGAATGTAGCAGTCATTCAATGTAAACGCAGTTATACAGAAAGAGGCAACTTTGACTCATGACAGCTTATGGCGGTTGGAGTAACCATAGCCGGATATATATATATATATATAAATCTTCAACTATATTAAACTTTCATTCAGGTTTTATTAATTACCCAAACCCCGTAGTCGTGGTGGGACAATTGGTATGTACGTTGCTTCGAACCCCATGACCTTCTATCCTGACTGATATTTCCAAAGTTTTCATTGGTTTGAGCAGGCAAATGCTGGAAGGGTACCTTAAGAAAGTCCCTAGTCGATATTTTCCACTTCCCGGCCTGAGCGAAAACAGCGAAAGACTTAAAATAAATTCCAATTTAATTCATTTATCTAATACAACAAAGTAAACTCAATTATTTAATTTGGTGGGTAATTCTGGGCCCCACTAGGAAAATTAAGGGCGTACTGTAACCTTGTAAGTAGAGCTGTGCAACGAGCGGATTTCAAGCGCTCGAAATCCGAAGCCCAAAGCAGACACACTCGAAACCTGGGAGAAGTGGAAAAAATCCACTTCGAACAACTTAATAGTTAATAAGCGTGAATAGGTATCGAGCTCTTGAAAAAAATTCGAGCGCTCGAACTGTTCGAGCGAAGTGCCTGCTCGAATTGCGTCATCAGATTACATTTTTGTCTTTATCTTCCTGTAACTGGTTAAAGGAGGATCAGTGTTGCCAACTAACCTAATAATAATAATGGGTTATCTAACAAAACCTTTGAGCTGGAATAGACTATATACGAAACCACGATGTTGAAACATATATACGAGAACTGGTCAAAATAAGATAAATTCACAATTTTCAACATATCTCAACGAAACTTCGCACAACTTAGTAATTTGACAAGACGAAGAACACAGAGTACGTCCGGACCAAAATTTGACCTATATATACGAGGGTTGGCCAAGATATCTCAAATCCACAATTTTCAACATATCTGAACAAAACTTCGCACAACTTAGTAATTGGACAAGGCGAAGTACATAGCGTACGTCTGAAACCAAAATTTGACCTATATATACGAGGGTTGGTTAAAATATCGCAAATCCACAGTTTTCAACATATATCAACAAAACTTCGCACAACTTAGCAATTTCACAAGATGAAGAACATAGAGCAAGTCAGAAACAAAACATTTGATCCATATATACAAGGGTTGGTCAAAATATCGCAAATACACAATTTTCAACAAAACTTTGCCCAACTTAGTAATTTCACAAGACGAAGAACATAGAGTACGCCCGAAACAAAAAATACCCATATTTACGAGAGTTAGTCAAAATATCGCAAATTCACAATTTTCAATATATCTCAACAAACTTTGCACAATTTACTAATTTGGCAAGACGAAGAACATAGAATACGCACGCTACCAAAATTTTGAAACATATATACGAGGGTTGGTCAAAATATATCAAATCCACCATTTTTAATATATCTCAATAGAACTTTGCACAATTTACTGATTTGATAAAACTAAGAACATAGAGTACGGCCGAAACCAAATTTTGACCCATATATACGAGATAAGTTTGAGAATTTCAGAGTTTATCAAAATATCTCAACAACCACATTGACTTTAGAAAATACGTTACTTGCCACCGTAGAAACGAAACAAAATTTAAAATGTTTCCCGGTTCTGACGGCATACGATAACCAGCTTAATATTACTTTAAATCTTGTTGGTTTGTCTATTTACTTAGTGATCAAAGAATCCTTGGAAAAAAGACAATCAACTTTAACACGTTATCTTTTGGGTCCTTCTCGTGTTCTGTTACACGAAGGACATGTTATTTCTGCACTTTAGCATGCTTAAGTTGTGAACAACTTTGTCACCAAACAAAGCTGGCCGCATGTTGACAACATCATGAAGTTTTATACTTTTTCACCAGAGGGATACACCATTGCTTGAATAAACATCAGTTTGCCCATATCGACCGACATTGATCAATATAGATATCGGTTAACGACACGAATCGATATAATGCCATGACGAATGCTCTATTTTTAATTTTAATTTATTTATTATAAAAAAAGGTTTGTAAAAATCGATTTATTCTTTGCAAAATATAGTTTTAGAAAATAGGTAAATTAGTGATATCGATAATCGGTATCGATCCCACATCGATCGACGTGGTCTCAAACGAGGCGCCCCTCTCATCCGCATTTAGGATGTGGGACGATATGGGTCCCATAACCGACCAACCTGAATATGCTACTGGGGTATCAAACATTTGTTGAAATATGATTAAAATTAATCCTACTTTTTACCCAATTAAAACAAAAATTAACATTCAAAACGCGTCTGTGTCCTACTGGAGTGAATTTCTAATTTCAACATTTTAGTCTAGGAATCCAACCCAGAAATCACGCCAAAAATTCCACGAAATTAGAATATTTTAAGCACTACAGCCATTTTGGATTTCACATTTTATTATTTTTGGTCTCAAATTTGTAATCATCGTCCCATGAAAGCCCCAAATATAAATTTTCTCGAAAATCAAAGTTTTTTTTTTAACAATCAGAATATTTCACGCTCCCTCCATCTTCGATTTGAAAATTCAATATGTTTGGGCTGGAATTCGCAATCAGCGATCGGAACACCTACTTATGAAATTTTACAAAATCTGATAATTTTTGAGAATGTATTACTTTTCGGGTTGCCGCCCTCTTGGATTTCAACATTTTTGAAACAGGGATCGAACTCAGAGCGACTTGAAAGACCCGGATTTAAAATTTCAGAAAAAATCAAAATATTTTACAAGTATCATATTTTGCGCTGCCTCCATATTGGAGTTAAAAATTCAACATTTTGAGGATCGGATTCGTAATCAGCGTTCTTCCGAACATCCACATATGGAATTTAACAGAAATATGATAATTTTGAACATTTTATCACATTCCAAAGTGCCGCCATTTTCGGTTTCTCATTGACAACGAAATCGAACGAATATCCGATTTTTAACATTTTTGAGATTTCGCAAAATTCAACAATTTTAGTTTCGGAATTGAATTCAGCAGCGCTTCGAAGCACATATTAAATTTAACGAGAAACTGATGACTTTAGCAATTATGATATTTCGTTCTGTCACCATCTTGGATTTCAAAAGTGTATATTTTTACCATCGGAAATGGACTCAGGGTTCTTTTAAGCCCACACATGTAAAATTTCACGAATTCTAATGATATTTAGCAATACGACATTTCGAGGTACCGCCATCTTGGATTTCAAAAGTGTATATTTTTGCCATCGGTAATGAACCCAGGGCTCCTTCAAGCTCCCATGTATAAAATTTCAATAAATTCTGATGAGTTTAACAATTGTGACATACCGCGCTGCCGCCATCTTGGATTTCAATGGCCTCGGTAATGGACCCAGGGCTCCTTCAAGTCCCCACATATAAAATTTCACGAAATTCTGATGATTTTTAACAATTGTGACATTTCGCCCTACCCGATCTTGGATTTCAAAATTGTATATTTTTGGTCTTAGTAATGAACTCCCCCCCTCCTACTCAGACTATCTTTTACAATGATCATGTTTCGCGCTGCCGCGGTTTTGGATTACAAATTTTAACATTTTTAGGCTCGGAATTGTAGTTAGCGTCCCTTGGAGCTCACAGAAATGTTGGCGTTAAAATACCTATGGAATCACGTTAATAGTTTTTTAGTACATTAATTATCTGTTGTATCAAAGCTATAAAGTTGAAATTATACTATGATAAGAATGATAGTATCACAGTTGGCAACATTGTGTATTACGTCCTTTACCAAGATAAGCGGAGGGGAAGGGGAAATTCCAGGACTTTCGAGCGCTCGAATCCAGGATTTCGAGCAAATGTGTTCGAACAAATCTGTTTGAGCAGATTTTGTTCGATCATACTCTGCTCCCTCGAAAACGCATTTTTGTGTTTCGAGCGCTCGAAATCCGCTCGCTGCACACCTCTACTTGTAAGTTACAAGTAAAGATAGACCTTTTTTATATGTATTTAAATGTGAGCTTTTTGTGTTTTATCATGTACATTACACTAGGAGAAACAGGAAATTAACTTAGTTTTGAGTCCCTCCCGAAAGTCAATAGTGGCTTCAATACTCTCCTGTTTGCATCGGTTGTCTCTTGATGATCATAATAGGAACTACTCTAAAAATTTTAATGTGCAAATGTGTTGTTTTTCCTCACTTTTTCTGTCAAAATCAATCTTATTTTGTCATATACATTATCAATAAGCTATTTAAGAAGAGTTAGGGTAGGTTAAGAAGGTTTGTTCGGTTCTTTTGCCTTCATCATACCCAGATGACTTCAGAAGATTTTCCCCCGGTGTTGAATTCCGTTACACAGGGGGTGAAAAAATAA
>JAGDQP010065972.1:0-11344 GCA_022664845.1 Lepisma saccharinum | reverse complement strand
TCGTGAAAATATATTTTAAGAAGGTGTTTGCGGCAATTATCAGTTAAAAGTTTTTTTGTGATCTGGTGGCTCATCAAATTTGACAGTTGAAAGACAGGTACGCTCGCCAGGGGGAGGGTAACGCTACGAGAAGAAGAGTGAACTTTTAAGTGAAAGTGCTCGCTGATTAGTGGAAAGAAAAGACCATTTCCTTTCTTTATTGATTAGGTAATTTTTCTATATTCAGTTTTAAAGTGGTAGTCTGAGGAAGGGCGCAGTATACTTCCGAAAACGTAACGTGTGAAGTTAATTTTTATTAAAGTATTCAACTTTGTCAGGAAGTTTTGTTTTTCTGAATACATTAAAATTAATTTACTTTAACCATTACAAAGTGCAGACGAAATCTTTGTATAAATTGCATTACGAAACTATTTAAAATTGAAGGAGCGATTTATAGGTTATATAACCTCACTTACCGTAGGGATCAAACTAAAGCAAAAATATAAAAGAGTTATAAAAGTAGCCGCTCATAAGGCAGAACTTAAACAATGTTTGGTGTGAAACAAAACCAAAGCAAACTACGAAACACGAGCGCCTCATTTAAAAAAAAAAAACTTTTTAAATATGTAATTCTTTGCACGTGCACTAGGCTGGTAGACGCCTGCGTTTTGCATCGCCACGTCGTTCCGACACAGGGTATTATGGTATGTAGTGCCAATGGATTCCGTGCTTCTTCTAATGTGCTACGCATTGGCGGATGTGTGACTAGCCAAAGATACATGAATAATGTGTTGAACCCAGTTGAGTTTACTTTAGTGCAAGTCCTGCTAAGCACCCCATTCCATAAGGATTCCAAATTGTAGCACGCGATGTCCTAGCCTTCCTGGTTAGACACATATGATCCCTGCTTCCCTGGACGCTGTCTTCTGCTTCTCTCTTGCCGATTGAACAGACAAAATAGATTACTGCAACAACTCATTAATGCAGGTAACAACGTTTTAACTATCTCCTCAGATGAGTAAAAAACACTCAGCAAACAAAGCTTTCAGTGGCATAAACTAAACTACTCATCGAACCACGGACAATTTCTTCCATTTATTTCTCGTCTGGAAGCGGACAGTCTTTGAGTCTATTTGTTCGGATGGTTTCTGTGGAATACATACCTCTTGGTAAAAGTGACTGGAATAGAATATCTGTACTGAAGAAATTATCAGCAATTACATTGAAGTTTGGTTTTTGCGGTAGCGTTTCAGTTAGTTTCATTACTACATCATATCCCAAACGCTTTCCGATTTCTCTCCGCTCTTTCCTGTCACTAGAAAGTGCATCTTGGTAATTATGATGCAAGGACCCCAATGCCTCTGCTCTGCCCCACATTTTGATTCCACAACGATTAGGTTTGTTTTGCATAAGCTAGTAGATGACTTCTATTTTCGGAGGGTGTGATAATCTCGTCTACACTTTGGTTCATTTGGGAGTAACTGTAAGGCACTGGTTTTAAAATATCTCTAGCCAAGGGCTTTATTTTCAAACTTTGTCTTCCCTTCTTCAGGTACCGACAAATCATTTACAAAGTGAAGAGAAGAAGAATTGTTTTCAAACCTGATACGTGGCATTACTTTTGACATGAGAGTGTAAGTTTTTTTTCTCATAGTAAAAGCGAACACTAGGAATTTGGCAACGCCTAAGCCTCTATTCCCACATACATACCTTTCGCCTGTTCCATTTCACATTTTTGTAGTAATGAGAGACATCTCACCTTGCTATACACTGTACAGATTTGTTTATTTACTCTGCCACTAAGTCAATCATTTTTCAGTCACATAACCCTTAAATTACTGTAATGGGGTAGAAGCTCTTGTGGCTAGTGGTTCCTGGATTTCTGCAAACGATTTAATATCGGGATTGAAAATTCCCTTTTTCTACTGGAGACGAGAGGATTGATCATGGATTACTTCTTCCACCGTAGTTTCATCTAGGTCTGTATCAGGAGCTGGTTAAGGAGTTTGATTGTGGGAGGAAAGTTTGTTCTCATCCTCGTATTCTTCTTCTAGCTCAGATAAATTATTCTGGTTTGGATCTGTTAGGATGATGAAAATGTCGTCAAAAGGTACCTGAAACGACACAATAACAAACAAGACTTGTTAATACGTGTATTAACTTTAATATAATCGAATAAAATATAACAAATAAATTTACCAAAGTGTTAAAGAATGCAAAGAAATTTAAAGAACGCAGCTCAAATAAACATATAAAAATGCAATGCATTTTTGGGACATTATTGTATCTAATAATTTCGGCTAGTCGATCTTTACTTTGCTCCTAAATATGTAAAATCTACAATTTCCATGCCTCAATTCAAATTCGAATCCAGAACCTTGGAGACGCTGACACGCAACTGCCACGTTCGGTAGTATGCAGCGGATATAAGTATGCACACATCCTGCGTATTTTTACATCTATTTTTAAGAAATCAGTGTTTCAAATAGAATTGTTGTAACTCGGAACGGAGAAAGATCATTTGAAAAGCTATTCACATCAATTTTGAGGGAGAAGTTCCCTCTTTTGATAAACACTGCTCTATTGAACCTAGAAAGCCAAACGTGTTTTATTGGATATAGGAAAATCTAAGCAAATACCTAACAATAATATAACCGAATTGCTAAACAATGCATAAAAAGGCGTAAGAAGTAATAGAGTCTAAAAATAAACTCAACTGTTAAGGCACTTTCTTTGTGTTTTTCTTAGTATTATGTAAATCCACCAATTGGTGTACAGGGTAGATAGTTTAATTCCCAGTGTTGCACATTTATAATACGCAATGTAGAAGGGAATTATCATATTCGTTGTAACATATTTAAATTATTGCAAGCACAAATCTAAACTTTTACGCTTCATAATACTCACAAATTACAAATATAACTCATTCTCTGGATAAAACTAAGTACAAATTGTTGCATTGCTTACCTTCTTAGACATGGTGTATGTCTTGAAGAAACTCGTGACTTCAAATTAGGGTTGCTAATTAGCCGATATTCTACCGGTCTGGCCGGAACTTTTAGTAGTTTTTTTCTCTAGGGCCGGTGACCGGTACCAAGCTTCAAGCGGCACTATTACGAAAGGTAAGTTTCTGAACATTGGTTGACAGTTTTAAGCCCGGCTTCCATAGAGATTTTGCGGCTACCTATAAAAAAACTAAAATCTTGGAGTCAACCTTTATTTTCATAATATAACTCCTTTCCTTGATTTTATCGTTTATTCTATTACCGCTTACTAACAAGATACAATTAATGTACTTTGTCTAGCGTATATACTCTTTTTTTTTAATTTACATCTAGAACATCAGCACGTGATATAAAATATTACCTTACAGATAGTGGTTTTATATAACTATCAGAACTGAAATGCTAAACTATGCTGGAGAAGGAAAGCGCATTAAACATTTCTTAATTTCTTTTGTAAAAACTTATAATTTTGTGCTTTATTATTCACGGGTATGCATGCCGAGCCGCCGTTTCACCGGTAGGGCTAAAAATTGTACCAATTTTGTGATTAAAATCTGTGACCGATACAGAAGTCTCACCGATCTAACATATGACCGCTATTTTATTTGTGAATAATGATAATCTCTGCCAGAGACAATAGTCAGATCTGGAATCCGCGAATTCAGTTCAAATTAGTCTGTTGGATGTTTTATTTTTATTTGTACTGTTTGAGGAAAATAAGCGGATTAATTTCTTTGCTATCTCTCTGCACAATTTATGTTAAGTATTCCCCGCATTTTTTATTAAATTTTCTGGTAATAATTTTTTAGGTAGGCCTACATTATATGACTCTAATTATTTTCTTTGAGCTGCTGGTATTGTGGTTTAATTGATAGTATATTTTCTGTCGGAAAATACGTCATGTTAATCAGTTGCGTCAAGTTTTGAGCTGTCGAAGTTGATTTATTCTGGTTTACAATATTTATATTTTACAGTGGGAAGTGGCGTTTTATGTATTGTTCACCAATCCTGGTTTTCGGTTACAACGTTTTTCTGCACAAGGAGTTGCACTTGTACTCTTCTGTGTTTCTTTTTGGGGGGTCTGTTCTATCACCTGGGGTTTATGCAACCCATCATAGCTAGTTAGCTGTGCCGGTAAATCTATTTCCCATAGTTGGCAATCCTACTTCAAATGTTGCTATAAACAAAGATCGGGATACAATTCCTTGAAAAGGTACAATATGGCACTGAACGAAGTCGTCGAAATGTGTAACATCGGGAGTTTATGACTAACCAATTTAATGTTTCAGCGTTAATTCCCAATATTACAAATGTGTAACGAGAGTCATTACAGGGCTAAAGGGCTTGGGCTAGAAAAAAATGAATTTTTGTTTGAAGATACACCATCACTAGTAGGTTAAGAAAATATTGCAAAACATATCCAAAAATGGCATTATGTATCTAAAAGGCGGAGCCCAAAAGTCTGTTTTCCAAACTGTTTGAGCTATACATACGAAATTTGCTAAAGGGGTGTATTATCGAGAGCAGTTTAGAAACATATTATAACATTATAAAAGTCTTCATATTTAATAAAAAATGGCCCATAAAATACATTTTTCAAACCACTGAAGTTAGAGAAACGAAATTTGATATAAAGGTGTACTGCGATGAATAGGGCAAATCACCCCTATGTAAGCCCAGCACCCCTCCGGGGTGTATGATAGCAGATGTGCATTATAAGGCACAGTACTCCGGACAGTTAGGTTACGATAGAGTGTGGACCAAAAGAATTCCTCAAGGTGGGGGCGTGTCCACACAAGGGTATTTGGAGAAAGCGTACCCAGAGTAGAAATAGTTCATGATATCCGAGCCTTGGGGAAGGCGGTGGTAGGCGTGGTGGGTTTAGGGCTACCATAAGTCTCATGACAACTCATCAACCTCGCGACAACTTCCAGCGCTCGTCTTATATGCTGTCGCCAAGGAACTTGTCTCATCCAACCTCGATTTCACTACTGATGAAATTGGCTGAACGTTTTGCACCTTTCGTCTTTTGCTCGGATATTATGATAATATAAGAATCTTTAAGATGTTAACACGATAACCAATAAGCAGTGTCAATATTTCAAGTAAGTAATTACATTTATAAATATTAGATACATATCCCGTTATGTCCATCTTAATCTAAATAAATCAACCCAAAATTTGAAACTAATCACCAATAATACATATTAATGTACTAAATAGTTAAAAAAACAGAACTTTCACTTGATGTAGAATTTTCTTTTCTTCTTCTTTCTCACATAAAGTTACATCAATTCTTCAATGACAACAATACCATTTTCTTAAATCATTATTCTTTTCACTTTTGGTTTGGTTTCTTTTCATCCATTACCATATTGCGGCACATAATTGCTATCTATTATTATTAGTATTCTTACAAATATTAAGATATAAATTTACCACTAATTTCGCTAGTAGATTTCAGTAGGTCGAACATTAATATATTATAGATTGTTTTAGTTTTAGTATCGGTAAAAAGTAAATTTAATGAAACTATTACATTTTTCTAAATCAATTCGTTTCAGAACTTGATGTAAGAATCAAAAACATATTGTGATTACATATTTTATGGAATTAAAACGAGGTGATGTTACGCATACTGGTTGGATTCATTTCTTACATGGTCTATATCGGGGTAAGATAAATGGTTGCTGTTTTACGGCTCTATATATTTTTAGCATAAGACGAAATTATCTAATTTGTTACTATTCGTATTTTGTTTTCTTTCTAATTCAATGTTGTAATTGGAAGTAAGTCCTCTCCAAAATGATTACACATGTTGATATTACCTTTTCTATAGACCAGACACTGACGTTTAAAATAAATAAATGGATCAGTAGCAAAATATATAAATCGAGTATTTGATTATATTAATATTGGAACAGTATACTACAGGACTGTTCTTCTTCCTCCGAAATCAAAATCTCCAAGTTGAACAAATTGTTTAAGTGCTGTAACTTTTAGTCGTTTTTAAAACCATTTTTTATAAAGTGCGTAGCACCAATTATGCGCTAGGCCCCTCAATTATTCTAGTAAATTATTTATGTAATTTAAGTGCTATGTTCGTAACTATCTTTTCTTTGTTAATCACTATATTTAGTTAAACTGTAGAAACTATTATTATTATTATTATTATTATTATTATTATTTCAGACTATCAATAACACCAGCTGGTATAGTGATCATACAGGTCGGTTACGAACCTTTTCAGCTTCTGCACAGAACCTCAACACCGTATCTTTTGATAACCTTGATAACCTACTGTCTGGTAACTATAAGCATTCTGGCAAAGTGATGGATATTCCAGCATATGGAAATGGTATGGTATAATAATTTTGTTTCAATATTGTAGCAGTAAGTAAATAAAAGACATAACTTTTAACAATTGGAATTAGTTTAAATCGTCTAAATTAATTCAAGCAAATGTAGGTATTTCATTTAGTGCCCTAAATTAACTGTACAGTAAAGGAACAAACTAATGTGAGCCGCTAAATAAAGGGCTAATCTCGGGACCAAATATCAAAACTTTCTATGCTTTACCTGTAGTGGGAGAATGTGGTAAGTGGGGGTTTACCTCCATCCAGAAATGTTTGCACAACCTCTAACGTTAAAGAGGAAATTTAAGGAACGTAAAGTATTATGTTTAGCCCTATTCACCAATGGTGATCGGGTGAATAGGGCCACTAAAGTTACTTGTCACTGAATGAACGTATTTGGAAAACGTATTTGTTTATCAAGGCAGCAGACATGTGTGGTAACAATGAACAATAGTGCGAAAAAATAACACTTTTTTAATGAATTATGTAAGTACAAAAGTATCATTACTTTTACTTTGATACATTGAATCACAAAATAATAATATCATATTATAACATTGTATGATGAAACAAAGAATTATAGAAAAACAATACTGTAAAAAAAAAGAACAGGTTTGAATTCAGAATTTAGGGTAAGCACAAAAACATTACTAGGGTATACTCAAAACACAGCACATTACAAAATAATATCATTTAAAATTATACTGTTCTCATGAAATAAAAAAAAATAGCTCGGGACTCAACAGTTACATTTGTATCTGAGAAGTAGAGGAAATCAAGCATCATCCACATGTACATTTTTTTCTTCTCTGCTCCGACGTAATGTGTATGGAACCACGCTTTACATTTCACACAGGATATCAAATCTCCGAAGGATGAGGAAATTGTAAGGCAATATGAAATACCACAAATTTTACAAATATTGTCATCTCGTTTGTTTCCTCCTTTAATTCTTTGTGTTTATTTCCTCCTTTAATTCTTTCTGCTCCTTTTGATTTTGTTGATGATCAGTTTTCCAAAGTTTCGTACATGCTCTGTAGATGAATGTAGGTGATGTTATCATCTCTGCATGCTGCTTGCGAGTATTCTTCCCTTTTAACTCTTTGATACCAAATCACGGAACGACGTGAAACTTCCTTCGTTTCGTAGAGTAGCTGTAGCTGAGAGAGTGGTTTTGACAGGTGAGGAGCGATCAACTGGTTGATGGTGCATCTTTTTCATATATTACTGTTGGTGGAGGCAAATATTCATAATCGCGAATAACGTATGCATTAAAAGTATACACACCCTTTGCTAAGAAACCATGCTCTATTACTTTCTGTGTAGCAGTTTGTAAGCATGCATCTTTGAAAAAATTACGAACTTGAATTTATTGATTTTCTGGAACTCCAATCCAGTAGATATTCTTCGAGACCTACCTAAATATGTGATGACCCTATTCGCCCCAAATGACTTTGTCCTATTCACCTAATTTAGACATATGCTCATATTATTGGACGGCAACCCTACTTCCATGTGCCGACTGACTTTGAAAAAGTTACTTTCGGTTGCCTCACAACTATCAATATTACATAAATAATTGTTGCACAGATAGGAAAACCACATCCTACATAATACAGAAATATACTAAATACTGAATTTTAACTTGTAGTTAAATTTTAATAACTTACTTCCAAGAATGTATATTCAATACTCTATACAACAACTGAGCAAGCAACACAAATCCACCCGTACTACAAACACATCTCACAATTCCAAACTCTTCTACCATATAACATCTTACACCTTGAATAGTTGTCCAGCGTTGCCAAATCGATTTTGCTTAGAGTGTCCCCGTTCATGCGGTGTCCCTATACGCCCACACATGCCATATATGTAATGTGATTAATCCACTCCAGGTTTTAATGTTATGGCGTTCACTGTTTGCATTCGATGCATTTTCTCTGAAGAACATAATTCACTATCATCATGAAATTATTATATCACCTCTTTTTTAGCCACCGCAAAAGTCTACAGTCTACAGTCAAACAGAAAATAATTCCGTTTGTTTCAGCAACTCCCGTCACTATGCCTAATTCCCAAAAGGAAGATTACTAACATACTACGAGTAATTAATCTGTCTTTTTTCCATTTCCAGTGAGGGAAAGAACCGGCAATATCTGCGAACTGCTGCTTCTAATAAATTCTAATCTCAGTTTATTTCTGATCTGCTGGCATTCAGTTTGAAACAAAAGAAAGAATTAAAAATAAATAAATAATTTATAAAATGCTCTGTCTTAAAGGAGCTTTACATTAAATACTTCACCTAAAATATTCAGAGCTAACAAAATTAGAAGATAGTAAAGGATAGGAACGTGAACGCTAACGAACGATGAACATGTTAGTTATTTACAAAGATTATCATGAATATGTTTTATATGTACAATTCTTAAATTTTACTTTCATTATTCATGTTATATTATTTGCCGAATTGAATATATTCCTATTATAATCATTCAATTATAAAGGCGTTATTGAATGCTATTGAACAAGATGTAATTTGGTGCAACTATTTGCAAGTATCCTATTTAAAATACATAACACCGTTACGGCATTTTCTTAAACGAAGCAAATTAAGCTGATCCAGATTTCTGAATTTTATAGTAACCTTTCTGAATGCATAATAATTCACCCCACTTGCTGGAAATTCCTCAACTGGAATTTCTCTATCTACAATGACTTAATAAAATGCATTTATATATATATGAACAATGAAACAAATAAATTAATTTACATTAGCTTGGCATTACTATTTACATGACTAATAATTTGTTTCTAACATGTCATGAACAATCTAATCTCTATTCAGTATTTGTTACGTCTGCGTAAATTAAATTATGGCTAAAATTTTAAAATATGATTTGCACAACATGAATAATCACTGTTATGGTGAATAGAGCGTGGTTCTCAAAGTGAGAAAAAGTAAGTGGAGCGCAAGTTGACATCTTCAGTTAAAAATACACGTGTCAACTGCCCTTACAAAGTATACTATTACGGCATAAATTACCCATCATTCAGAAGTAAGTTAATATAGTATTATTCAGAAATGACAAATTTTCACCACACCCAGAATAATCTGCAAATCGCGATTTGGAGTACTAATTTTAGAACTGCGAATTATTTAATCACAGAGTCGAACATTATATTTAAAATTGAACGTCGATATATTTTAGCGACCACCTCTGAAAACCGGACGTTCTACGTGTAACCGGACACGGGGCTAAAACCGAATTGTCCAGTTCGAAACCAGACTGTTGGCAATCCTATTAACAATGCATTGCTAATATTTATTCTGTTACCAATTTTTAACAATCTACTTACGAACAACACACTTTGTTAATAATGCGTATTTTATTTGTTTTCTTTCAACTAAGCACATGACACTGCAAATAATGTATGCAAGGGAATCGAAGAATAATCAAAAACTTATTACAAACCGGAAAATTTTAATAGGGGTCGTTTGCATGATGATGTGATTAACGAATGCTGATATGAGCTGATTTGAGATTAATTGTTTTCATATTACGATCACAACTGGATATATTTGTCCATGTGAATCTTATTTCGAGGAGTTTTATTTCCCAGGCCAAAGAGTGGTCATACTATTTTGTCTGCTAGATGCATATACATTATAGGCCAATGTGACATGACTTTCGACAACCTATTTTATTACCAAGAAACTCATGCAGTGATTACGTGACAAGCTGAACGTAATTAGAGAAGTTAATTATTTTCCAATTGGCGGCATTGCCTTACACAGGTTAACCCTTATAAAATATGTGTTTCAGTACTGTAACACACCATATCATTGGAAAGCTTGCTTCATTCTAAAGGGAATGAGCTATGGACAATGATACCCGGAGCGCTGCGTTTAAAACTTTTTATGTTTCCTTCTATTTATACAATTATTTTAGGTTCTGTTAAGTATAATATTAACAGAAAACATTTGTAAACATGTTAATCCCTCGTCCGAAGTCTGCTTATTCGAACCACATTATGCACAAGCATTGCGTATACACCCTCGTATTTTTGAAAATACATTTAAATTATGTAATCTTGCCGGGGCGTCTCCAGAGGGCGCCACACTTCACAATATATTTTTTTGCGAAATATTCCCAATTTCCTTCTTTGGGTACATCATGGAACCATATGGGTGATACCTATCGCAGGCTTGTTTCATTCTGAAGAGAATAAGGCACGAATCATGATATCCAAATTAATAGTACTGCATTTATCTTATGCCCTATTTATGGGCCAGGTCAAATGTTCGGTTTCTATATACAGAAAACATAGGCATAAAATATTTCCCCTCATAACTATTAAAGCTATCGAAACCAAACTGGGACACGCATTGCCTATACCCCATAGTAGCTTTCGAAATACATTTAGATTGTGTGTTCTTATCCGGATCCGCTCAAAAGGGGAGGTAATTGATAGAATTGAATTAAGGAGGAAACTTTAGCGAAATTCTTCTAACTTTCCCTCTCCGTGTATGTGATGGGTGCACGTTTGCAAAGCTTGTTTCATTTCGAAGAAAATTAGGTACGAACCACGACTCTCCGATGAATGGTGTTGATCTAACATCTATTTAACTGAGCGTCTCCACTTTCCTTCAAATTGGCTTTATTTAGTTAGGGTTTACGGACCACAGCGGTTACTCCGTAATCCACGGCACCTATTTTTTGTGCCTAAGCATATCTCTATTTGTCTGTTTCGAATGGGATATGTTTGATTCAGGACTCCGCTTGACACATTCATGATGTTATATATAAGTTATTTATAAGCTTATCATAAGTTATATATAAGTTACCACTGAATCACAGAAATGTCGAATTCTGTAATATTATTTTATATTCAACATATGCCTCTAACTGCATTTATTTAATATTGTGTTTTATTATTTACATTAGTTTGAAGCTGACAAAGTGAAAGTATAATTATATTCATGAATAAGGTTACTATACA
>JAGDQP010065971.1:0-11344 GCA_022664845.1 Lepisma saccharinum | reverse complement strand
CACACACTTTAACAATAATCTTCTATTCGTTCTGGTCCTTAAGATAGCTTTTCAATTAGTTGTCGAGAATTGCCTTCGAATTCGGAAGATATTGGGTTTGAATCCAGCTGGCGCCCAACGTGACAGGCTTTTTCTTCATCAATCACCCTAGACTAAGGCCCGAATTGTATCTTGAAACTAAGCCCTGGGTGAATTCCTTCCCACATAGTACCTCTCACCCTATTCCGGATTGAGTCAAAGATGCTTATATCCTATAAAATATACGATTAAGTCTATCGATTTCCATTCGTATTAGCAAGCTTTATAAACTAATCACAATGTGACGCAAAAGTATTGGTATTTATACAATGTAAGTTAAATAGATCATGAACAAACTGGGTAAATTACACAATCATATTTTTGATAATAATAATTACCTAAAGTATAATCAATGACATTTTTTGCTTGTGGGTCTTTGAGAACCCCGTTTGAGCATGACAAATATTCTTGATTTATTTTGGAAATAGTACAGTTAACATTTTTATTCGTTTTTTTCTGAAAGACTTGATTTTGTGGCTTATACTGTTCTTCAAACTAGGTATTCAATTCTAGTTGTTATTTACCATCAAAGAATGATTACTCTATCTGCTGGTCAAATTAAATAACCTAGAAATCATTACAGACTGTGATAGCTTGTTTATGAAATGTGAAATCAATAGGCTTTTAAACAAAATTCTACCTCATACTCTCAGACTTGTATGATTTTTGGTTTCTTGCTTGTAAAGTAAATAAAAAAAACTATTTTTAAAGATTTTTTGACGCAGTAGTTTTTTTGTTCTATGAGCGTTCAAAAACCACAACAGTCAAATGTTGTTAATTTACAAAAGTTCTTATTACTCATAAATTGCTAGTGCTAGAGAGCTCATAGATGGCTCATTTTAAAGCTCTTGCAATAAGCTTTCGTTTGATATGTCGCTTGAGAGAATTGTATAAAACAAAAAGTTTGTTTGCAGAAAATTGTCACTAAATTTTCAAAATTGATTTTCACAGAATCGGACATCTCAACATTTTTTAAAACGTTCTGATATGTTGGTTATACCTCCTTACAGCTACTATGAAAATTATAATTTAGGATTGCTAGATAAAACATTTTCGTCATATGCCTGAGAAAGAAAATCACTTATGGTACATATTAAAAATTCGAAATTTATTTATGGCTTTAGCGTTGGGCAGCTATGGGCCAGGCTGGTATACGGTCGAGCAAAGGATACAAGAAAAAGTCAGTCAGAGCCAAAATTCAAGGTACCATCCCGATATTTGCCTAATGTAACTGAGGAAAAACATTGGTTAACACTAAGAATATTTTATTACGAATTAGTATATGATAGAGATAAGTAAAAATGGATCCGGTTCTTAATAGAATTGGAACTATGTAACCGAATCTTGTAATTCAGACCCAGATTGGTATCTTAGAAATTTAAACTGAGAACCAGGATCTGGTACTTCGAACCAAGAATCTGGATCGTCGAATGGGATCCCCGGATCTGGTACTTGGAGCCAAGTATCCGGATTGTCGCATAGGATGCCCGGATCTGAATGGCTAATAGAACAAAACATACTGCTTCAAAAAATCTAAACAAAAATGACATACTCCACTGGAACAAGAAATAAACAACAATTTAAAAAAATCTGAGATGGTGAGGTTGAGGTGTGTTGAATTGACGTGGAATGACCCAAATGTAATTACATATTTAATATTCAGTTTCTTCATAACTTTCATCCATAGTTCTTTCGATTTACCCAGTTTCTTTTAATACTTGTCCAAATACTTTTCAACAGTTTTCTCGACGTTGTGAGAAGAAGAAATGACTGGTAAGGTAACGCTGTTTGTATTGAACACTTTCTACCATACAAATCATCGGCTGAAAATATGGTTGTCAACTCAAAATTGTTTTAAAACCGGACACGCAACACTTTCTTACTGAAATTTTGGTGTTTTCAGGATTGACTCTAATCAGGGTATTGAACATGCAACGGTCTGCAACACACTATGAATAACTAGTGAAGTTCCATCAGTATTATCTCAAACATAACTTGAGTTAAAGCGATATACCAAATTCAATAATGCACATCGTGTTTGTGATAATGTCAAATGTGTAGTATTCTAAGAGATACGAAGAGTCTTTTGAAAAACAACGGAAAAGGACAATGACGAAACGTCATCCAGGACAGGGCTTTGAATTGAAAATATGTGAAGAAATTTTATTTCCTCTGGAGCAATTAACTGAAGTCATTTAAGACTGTTAACCATTTACAACTAAATACAAAGAAAGAAAAACTGTTCTAATCAAAAAAGAAAAGCCATGTGGTGTATATCTATGGTGATCACACGTCCCGAATTTTCCGGGACACTCCCGAATTTTAGAGTTTTGTGTCGGTGTCCCGAAAAATATAGTAGAAGTCACGAATTTCATCAAAAGGTCCATATAATTAAATTTCATTAGGGCATTTGAAGTAAATCTCTCATTTATTTCGCTACAGTGCTCCGAACGTTAATATTTTTGGTTGTAATTCCTACATAAAGTTTCAAATACCTTCAACAATATCATGAAGCCGCGGTGACTCAGTGTTAGAGCGCTCACCTCTGCTCCTTGGGGTCCTCAGTTCGATCCCTGCTCGTACTATGTGGGTTTTGTTGTAGACAAACACTCTTTCTCCCATTTTCTTCATTTCACCAATTCATCCATCATTGCCCATTCGGTCTGAACCAAAGTTGCCTACAGGTCTTAAATAAAATTTAATACAGCAGAGTAGAGTTCAAACGGGTCAATTTTTGCAGAAGGTCATCAGTTCTAGGATTCGGAAGCGGACTAACACGGTTACTTGATTTAGACCCGGAGGACAAAACAGAGTTTTAATTATTTCCTTGTATTTGAACAGTGTTTATTTCAGGGTTGGCCAGAACTGGAGATAATACCCCAGTGCACGAAAAAATATGATGAAATTCTTAATTATGTTTCCAAGACCCGGTCAAACGGATCAAGTTTTAGACTGAGTCTCCGGCCGGGTGTAGCCACAGGGGGCATAGGGGGCGTGCCCCGATAAGGTGCATGTACCTCCCAAATGAAAATTGGGATAATACAGTAGATATACTAAGTTTCAGGAACTTCGTACGCGATACCTGTAGGTCAGTCCATCTGAAATCGTCCAGCTTGGTTGCTCGACCCCTTTAAATAAACATATTTCTTTAAAAAAAACATATTTATATCTCTTATGTAAGAATAGTTCAAAACGAGTATTATTTTATTTTTGAACCAATTTATTAATTAATGGCAGTCATTTTTGTATTGCGGGCGCATACCAAAATTTGTGTTAGCAGACGTTTACGGAAAATGTAGTATCTGCGAACTAGTGTATCATAAGACATTCAAACCAAAACAAGTCTTTCCTTTACAATTCGCTAAATAATTTAGCCCTCTGCAAGAAAAACTTAAAACGTAATCTTAATGGTCAAAATGGTATTCAAATATGATTGTTGAAATAGAAAGAACTCTGGTTGTCAAGGCGCCCAGAAGGGATTGAATATCAAAGTCGATTTTTCACAAAACAAATCGTATTTTATGCATACTGGAGGTCCAATGTCTCTAGTGAAACAAAATATAGAAATCTATTTTTTTTCAGGCGTTATACATTATTGTCAGGAGAACTAAAGTAAAAAATGTAAACTCTTATATTTGAATTAAAAAGGAGCTGCAAATTTGATGCAAATTCAGTGTGAATAATGCTCTGCGCGCTATGGTATGAATATTGCAAACCCTTATCTCTGGGGGAGACCAGATAATATTTTTACAGGCACTTATGTCAGGAGAAACTAAGGTAGAAATATCAACTTCGATATTTGAGTTTGAAGGGAGTTGCAAATTTGCAAACTGGGGAGTGAATAATGCCCCTTCCAATTTTTGTAAATGTTATATTACCACCAAAGTGTCAAAGAAAGGTTGAAATATCCTTGTAAGAAAGCTTATATTTTTATATATCCAGTGTCCAGTTGGCAAAATGGCTCCTCTGCATTTCCCTCCAACTTTTATCATCCCATTATGCAACCAAGCCTTTTACAAAACGTTGCCACCTTTTTATGAATGTGTGAAGCGTTTATACAGCTGTCTGCATCTATTATTACTTATGCACAAAATCGCTATCCTTCAGAGATCTTTAATGTTCCTACCAAAGCGTGCACGAGCATCGTGCATCAACAATTTGCAAAGTTGTAACTGCCTTCAAACTCAAATATCATTAAAGTTAAATTTTCTACCAAAGTTTTTCCTAACATAAAGTACAACATGTGAAAAAAATTAGATTTTTATATTTTGCCCCACGATATGCATAAAATAGAAATTTTGGGGTTTTCAAAAATTACAAAATATTACGGAAACATATATCACCCTTCCTATTCTATATACCTTCAATATACTTTGATATGTAATAGTGTACAAATAATCGACTTTAATATTCTATCCCTTCCGGGAAAAAAATAAACGCCCTGAAAATCGGAATTATTTCTATTTCGACAATCATATTTGGATATCATTTTAACCAGTTTGGTTAAGTTTGAGGTTTTTCGTGCAGGGAACTAAAATTATCAAGCAGATGTTATTGGAAAGAATGCTTTTTGTCCTATGATAAACCACTCCGCCGGTATTACATTTTCCTTAAACATCTGCTAACACAAATGTTGGTATGCGCCACAATACAAAACTGGTCGCCATTAATTAATCGGTTGGTATAAAAGTAAAGCAATACCCGTTTTGAACTATTCCTATATATAAGGAATATAAGTATTAATTTTTAAAAGAATTTAGCAGCTAAGCTGGACAATTTCAGATGCACTATGCACTAAACCTTGGTTGAATAAACGTTGAACTATTTTGGATAAACACGAAGTATGTGATACTCTTTGGTATTTGTAAAGGTGCCCCCCCTCTAAGCAAATGTGAGGACCCCCGCAACAATTTGTCTAGCTACACCGCTGGTCCCCGGGTAAGGCTGGGTCACTGGGTCACCAAAATTGACCCGGTTTCAGCTTTGCAAGAAATCCGTGAAAGAAATAGACAAAGTGTTAGAAGCTGAGGCTGCAAATAAATACATGCATTTGCATTGTAACTTTTGTATTATTACTCGACGATATGTTTAACGAGCTATATGTAGGTACGGTACTTAATTCTTAGCTCATTGACAACCGCTTTACACAGTGGGCAAACTAGAGATAATTAGCGGTTCTCAAGGACCTAAATCGGCAAGAGATTGGTATCGAGCAGTGGCTTCCTGGGATATTTTCAATAATTATTAATTTCTGGAGATAAGAGAAGCCATCAATCTTTGATAAAGGAATGTATGAAAGCCATGCTAATTATTTAATTGAACAATTCCGAGTATTACACAGAAATGTATGAAAAAATAAAGGAACTCAACATCGACCACCCCTGCAGAATAAACTTTAAGGAACATCTGTGCAATCGTCAAAAGACTATTATTTAAAACTTAGTTTTATTAACAACTTATTTCACTATTTTTTAAACTTAATACATTATCTGTATAAAATTATTGTTATTGATACTATATTTTGATGTATTTGACAGAAATTATAGGAAGTTCCTGTTTGCTTTATTTAAATAATATTGACAAAAAGAGTGAAAATCATACAAAATATGTTTTTTAAAGTTGCATAATTGGTCCTATAATTTTTATTTTTAGCGTTGAAGTAAATCTTAATAAAGCGCAACTTTTAATCTGACCTGAAGAACTCTTCGGCCTGAGCCAAAGTTGCCTAAAGATCTTAAATAAAAATTAAATTAAAGAATTTTTCTGTGATCGACCTTCAATCCACAAGCAAATAAAAGCGGTGTTCATTAGACCTGTCCCGAATTTTGACTGAGAAAATATGGTCACCGTATGTATAGCAACGATAGCTGAACAACAAGATATAAAAAAAATTGATTTGCATTGAGTTGAAGTTACTATTTATGTGATTAATAATTTACATTTAATATGTCATGATCTATCTAGTGTTCATTCAATATCTAATACGTTTGTGCAAATTAAATTACGGATAAAAATTAGAAATATAAACAAGATGAATATTAACTGTTATAATAAATAGAACGTAGTTCTCAAAGTGAGAAACAAAGATATTTAGGGATGGAAGGGAAATACAAGTAAATAATTTTGGTCCAAAACAGTTTTAAAAAATTAGTCACCGTTATAAAGAATTTAAACATTAATAGAAACTTTATATTTAAACCTTAACTTAAACGAACTTTTTTAGGAAATATTTCTCAAAAAACGAACACTGAGCGTTCAGTTTGTACTTGCAACCGGACACCGGACACTTGCCCTAAAACCCGAACTGTCCGCTTCAAAACCAATCGATTGGTAGCCCTAGCTGAGAATTATAAGGTTCAATCTAACATTAAAATCCTATGTAATTAGAATATTATAATTCTCAGCCGGCGAAGTATAAAATTACATATTGGTTGATGCTGGTGATATTTTCGTTTTATTTTTATTTGCCTTAAAAGGTTAAATAGTAACTATGTTTCTGATTCCCACAATAAAATGTTGAATTTTAAATTCATACATTTTATAGGGATTATTTTTCTCGTGTTATATTTTATAGGATTTTGAAACTCACATGGATCTCTTTTTGTTCTTTCAAAAATGTTCTACAAGCGGCAATATTCATCCTATATCACTCCGTTTGAACTTTTTAACGTTAAAATTAATCTACATACAGAAAACCTTTTTAAATACCCATCAATGATTGATAGTCATTTGCCACGAGACGCCCTAGCTTAAGGAAAATCTAACAGAGCATTAAAACAATTAAAGCGAAACACAATAGAAACTGAATATTGTTACATTTATACGCAAGGAAGCTTTAAATACACGTTGCATGCAACTGAGTGGACTCGCTAACAGCACCGACACTAGCGCATCGTACTTCAAAACGCAATGCGTTTGAACTATCAATGTTTTCGTATACTACATTCTTCGCGACATCTATCGACTTGTTAAAAATTGATCACGCATATTATACCACAGAACTTCACGTCCGTCTACAGCATGGAATATTTGAAACTCGTTGCAGAGCCATCTACACGCGTTGTGGTGAAATAAAAGCGTACTTGTTGCATCACGTATAAAGAAAAGAGCGGAACCTGTCTTTCTAATCTAATCTAACCCTTGATTAGAAATATATTAATAATATATTTGAACATTTACCTACGTCTTAGCCATGTAGCTAAAAATAAATAAAACGAAAATATCACCAGCATCAACCAATATGTAATTTTATACTGGTTGTAAACATCGGTTTGGAAGATTTATTTACACAGTTCGTGTATTGTATGTCTCACGAGAGTGTTGCGCAGGCGCACTCGCCCAATATCATTCCTGTCTAGACATTCTACAGAACTTCATCCTACAGAAGAAGGAGGCATTCTGTTTTGACTCACATACATTGAAAAATTGAAGCATAAAACGAATTTTTGTAACTTTTATCAATCGTCGAAGAACAGAACAGGAAATTTAAAAAAAACTGAAAAATCATGTGGTAAATTTAAACAATGAAATTTTACTGCGCATTTGATTAATCGTTTGCTTAGTTACTTTGTAAACTGATATCGTATTTATGATTTCAAAAGTACATATGGATTTTATAGTTCTAACATTAATATTTCTATTAAGTGTAAAATCTTTTAATTTTAAAGACACTTTCTTTCAAACAGAAATGGAGATAGAGCAATTTACGTTTCATATTCTGATTCAACAACGTCAAAATAACTAAAATTATCGCTAATATTTGCAGGAAGGAAATTTTTTTTCTATTTCACTTAACAATGTTATTTCCAGCAGATGATTGACTAAACTTTGTTTATTTGATAACCAATGTGATCATTACGAAATAATTATTTGTTGTTGTTATTCTCGCGTTTGATGTATTTTAAAGCTTTATTTAAAACTAAACTTTGACAGTATTTCATTCGTCCTTTCTCTATTTGGTTTGAACTCTATAAAACCACAAATGCAATCAACGGGGACTGTACCGTTTTTTAATCTTCACTTCTGTATTTTTAATCCAATTAAAAAGGCAATTGTGGTAAATTAAATATCTTCAAGTTAGCTAAGCGTTCATTAAAAACAATAAAAATAGCTTAGTTACCGTTCATACATGAGCTTAAAGAGAGAAAAAAGCACAGACATAAAATGTTATTATATTAACTTCAACGACACTTTGTGATTAATCAGAAAATATTGAACTCACTGAAGTACCGGGTACTATAATTTTACTAAACGAAGAATAATTTGGGAACAACATCATGGACTTAAAACAATTGAAATACTTTTTTTAAAAGAGGAATCATTTATATTTTTAATACCTTCTTTTTTCGTGCGTTTGTATACTATTGATCAGTTGTTTCTGTTTACAAACGAATAGGCTTAGTCTTGTTATAAGAAATTACAAAGAGATGCTTTCGTACAACGATGATGTTACACTTAGAGGGAAATGAATTTAACTGGTTTTAAATATTGTCCATAACGTCTTTATATAGAGAGATAAGGTGTTTATTTTGGTAACCATATACACTACTTGCGTACTATTACTAGATACTGCACCCTACACTGTTAAAATGGTTTATTCAAAAACAATCTCGAATTTGATAAAATTTTGGACTCAATCTGGCTCCGACTAAATTTTGCTCAATTTTGAACACGTGATGATGCTCAAAAAATGAGAAAATATTTCTCGGATAATGAGAAAAAGAAGGTCTCAAACATGATGTAAAACTACTCGAAAATGAGTTTAAATTTCGGCTCAAAAATTGAAAAAAGTTGGGATTTTTTTTTCATAAATGAGAAAAATATATATTCAAAAGTGACGAAGCATATACTCAAAATGTTGAAATCGTAATAACTCAAAAGATAACTCCGGAGCTACGAAAATAGTCAAAATTGACAACATTTGTTTCAAAATTTTGAGAGGGTAATCACTAAAAATCGTTATGAGAGCTAAAAAAAATGAGAAAATATTTATTCGAAATTGAGAGAAATATATTCACATTGAGAGAAGGAATTTATAAAAAAAAAAAAAAAGAGAGTGAATGAAGATGAGAAAATATGTATTCAAAATTGTCCCAAGTATAACCTGTAATGGGACTACACCTCTAACAAACAGTATAGAACTTTATCCGTGATCGCATCAGTGTTTCTCAGCTCCTTTCCGAAACCACAGAAAAGCCCTCCACTACGTCTAACTACAGATAAACGCAGGCAGCAAAGATAAAAATATTTATTGAACAGAGGATAAGTATATATATCCCCTGTACATGCTGTATTTTTTCTCGTTTTGCTAGACACCGGTGTGACTAGCCCCCGCCCAAGGGTTACGCCCTCGCTTCAGGGAAGTGCTTTTGTAGGAATTTGGGATTTCATGGTAGGAATTGGGTGGTCTAAGAGAGGTTAAAGTATTTTTAATAATCCTTTATTTCAATTTATCTGGAAATTGGATGTTATAAGTTTCGCTTACAACCATTGAATTAGGATAATCTTGTGATGACATAATAAAGATGAAATGCAATGCACATCACACCACGGTGGCGACACTAGCACAAATGATATTCTTCTTGATCTAGGGGCAACTCTAAATCTTGATGGAGGACAGGTGAGCCCAAACATTTAACATTTATGGTCACTGTGCAAAGATGAAAGTGAAGGTGATATGAATGATAATCGATTATGGCTTTAGGTGGGAGTGGAAGGTGCTACAGAAAAAAAGACATAAGGACCGGAAAATGTTTCATGGACTTCGAGATTGAAGATGTCTTTGGCTGCAAGTCAGATTTAGTGGATAATAGCTGCTCGGTTGAATGGTTAGAGGTTTGAGAAGGTAATAGCCATGAACTGTATAAGCTGCTCAACTGTGGGAAGTGCTAATTTTTGATGCTGTTGTTCGACTGGTGGATCAGGTTCGGGTAGGCGTAAAGGAGCAGCAGGCAAGTTGTTTTCTTGTGTAGGCTCAGGCTTTTGCTTATATTTGCACGAGTATGTAGGATGTTGTTGCTGGCATTGATGGCATTTGGGTGGATTTTTAAGATTTGTGCAGTTTCGAGTTTGGTGGTTTTCTGAACACTATCCACAGATTGGTGGCTCTTTACATTCACCAGCGATGTGACCGCCATAGGTTTTACAACGTTCGCATCTAAGTGGTGTAGGTGGTTGTGTGCGTGAAGCTTCTACCCTATGGCGTCCCTTGTAGATACAGTATATGCGCCGTGCTTTAACAGATGATAGATGGTTGGCTGGTGAGACGTGAGAACTCGTACGAGATAACTGGCGGTGCCTTATGATGTGATGATACATAAGCATTTATGAATAGTATGACTTTCGAGACGTAATTCTGATTCTATTTCATCTGACGTGGTGTCTGGTGGTACTCCTTTGATCACTACTGATAGCATTGGTTTGCGTTTCGGTGGTGGTGGTTGTTCGATGCGTGGTTCATTTAGCGGTGAAAGATGAGCGTTTTTTGTCGAAGATCTCAAAACTACGCCTATTACGAAGTGTTTTTAAGTCTGGTGATTTGATGATACAGCCATTCCTGGTAAGAGTAATATCACTAATGATATTTCTATGAACATATTTCAGAAGTTGTTGTAGAAGCAATTTTGGCGTTTGATACTTGTTGTCGAAGTTTGTGAGAAGAAAAGCGTAAGTTGGATGATCTAGTGCGGTAGAAAGTTGATCGTTAGAAGTATGTGTAATTTCCATGTCATCAGAATCAGATCCGGAAGCACTTAATGTATGAGTCCTTTTACTGGGAGGTGAAACAGAAGATTGTGAATGACGTTGTGGTGGTGATCTAGAGCGATGACTGGATGAAGATAGTTGAAGAATGTTTCTTAGTTGCACCGAGTGAAGTCATTTTAGGAATTGCGCTGGAAGTGGTTTTTTGAACGATAGATGGCAAGAGATGTTGACCAGTTTGATTTTGCTGTGACTGCTTGGTTAGTTTAGGCGGCATGTTGAGTAATACAGTGATGCAGAGTGCGTGATGATGAAAAGATGATCAGTCTCAGTACAACGACTGCAAAACTGATGTCAAAATAACTCGCACCCTCCGACACTAATGAGTACCGTTGGTCGGTCGGTCGTGGTCGTATATGTACTATTCTCCCTCGTGCGTCTGCTACACGAGATCCTCGGTTGAACACTAACAAGCCACAGTTAGGCAAGGTTTGAATTCGTTCTTGTCGTGTGTACATGCTGTTTTTTTTAATTGCTAGTCACCGAAGTGGCTAGCTCCCTCCAG
>JAGDQP010065969.1:0-11344 GCA_022664845.1 Lepisma saccharinum | reverse complement strand
AAACTTGTGGTAGGTGACAGTTTTAATCTATAGGATTTATTTTTTAATCAATGTTGATATTATTATTATTATTACAAAACCTACTGCTATTACCAATACTTCTATAACTACTATTACTTCTGCTAGTTCTATTTTGCTTCCAGACATGTAATACATGTATAGACTAACTATTTCTGGTTTGCAACAATCGAAATTGGATTATCAAATTTCTAAACATTTTATTAAATTTACATTATTGATCTAAATTATAATTGTAACGATTTATTTTTTCATTGTTATTAACAATTAATGAAATATTAATTGAGGTGTTTTGGGGGTACAACATATGGGGATATTTGCAAATTTTAGTTTTTTCACGAAATTTTTACTTGCCAATAAATCTTCATGCCAAATTTCAGCGTTCTAGGCCAATGGAAAGTGCCTTAAAAGCCCCCAGGTTCACAGACATACACAGAAATTAGGAATTTATGTTTATGTAGATAGTTACGACCTTTATGTACATTGTTGTTTTGAGTCGTTTTGTGTTTTAAGGACTTCCATGCAGTGTTAGTTGATATTTTTTGTGATAGTTTACAATAATGAAATACAATGTATAGGAAAGAGTTGAAATTGTGGCAATATACTTTCGCAATGATAATTGTGCTAGAGCTACAGTTCGAATCTTTAATGGGAATCATCCAGGTAAAATTTTATCTCACCAATATGTTTCACAGCTCTTGATGACATTTATGGTAACTGGGTCAGTAGCTAACAGGAAACGTCATAGGGAACGCCGTGTAAGAACTGAAGTCACTGAAGTCACTGGCAGTTCTGAGTCATGTTTCTATGGACAATACACAAAGCATGAGGCATGTGTCGAAAGTATCGGGAATAGAAAAGACTAGTGTCTTGCGCATTTTTAAGACCCATAAGGTGAAAGCTTATAAAGCCCATCTTCTACAGGAACTCAATGAAGATGATGGTGATCGTCGACTACAGTTTTGTGAAGAAATAACTGAAGGCGTAATTACAAATCCCAATATAATTTATAACACCTGTTTTTCTGATGAATGAACATTCTTGTTAAGTGGAATTGTAAATCGACACAATTGCCGATATTGGAGCGATGCAAATCAAGCATTTCTATTTAAATCCATACACAATATCCTGAAAAATTAAGTGTTTGGGTTGGTGTCTCTGGTAACCGGATTTTTGGTCCCGTCTTTCTGCAAAATAACTTAAACGGACACACCTATCTTAATTTGTTACATAATTATGTGTATCCCATGATCATAGAAATAATTGAAAATGATTAAACTTATTAGGAAGACATTATATTTTTCTAACAAGATAGGGCGCCACCACATTATGATGTGCAGGTTATGCAGTTTTTAGAGAAAAATTTTCATAACCATTGGATTGGTAGGAGAGGTCCTAGTGAGTGGCCAACAAAGTCCTCGATCTTTCAACTTTGGATTTTTCTGGGGGGGGGGGGGCTTTAAAAATCTAGTAACTACACCACAAAGTCACATTCATTACATGAGCTACGGCAAAGAATAGTGGAAGAATGTTGAAAAATAACACCAGAAACCCTACAGAACATTCGCAATAATTTCGAGCAACGCCTTTACTACTGTAAGGAAGATGAGGACGGGCACTCCGAACATCTTATAAAATAAGTATTTTGTTACAAGTGTGAGTTTTGCGGGTTGTTTTAATCTGTATTTACTGGCATAACATTTGTCTTTATTAAAAATTAACTTCATTGTATAATAGTCAACAGTTAATCACCTGATTTCTGTCTTCGTTTATCACAAGTTAAGTTTCAGACAAACCAGAGGATTCAAGAGCAAAGCAATGACCTTAAGCAGATAGTTACACGCTGTGTACTGGGTTCCGGTTCCTTCTAAGCCGAAGGAAAAGAACATTATAGTGCGATTCGTAAATAGAAGAACGTGCGTACCGTTCATGCGAGCCGTGAAAGAGAACAACAAAAGCAACCAAAAGCTGACTACGTGTAATATTGGTTTCACCCACTTCGCCCCATCTATGTAAATGAACACTTGACTGACGCACGAAAGCGTTTGCTAGGTATGGCGGTAGCCAAAAGGAAAGAGGCTAGGTGGACATTCGTGTGGACAGATGCTAACGAGACAATTCATGCGAGGGAAACATCTGATGATAGGGCTATTGTAATTGGGAGCCTAGCTGACGTACATAAAATATGTTAACTTGAGGATGCTTCCTTTGCCTCTATTATTATTATTTGCAAAGTTGTGCAACTAGCCTAAATAGTTATATAGTAGTTAGTTTTAACATTAGTGCAAATAGTTTATTTGTAGTGTGGTAGATTTGATATAGAGGACCGACTTTTAAGATATACTAATCCACATTTAATATGTAAGAGCACATAATTAGTTAATTTCGTTTTCCCAAAAAGTAATGAATTTTCATTGTTACACTTAAATCTTCGAAACTTTGTATCCAAATATAAAGAACTTGTGGTATTTTTTAATGGTCTCAATAATGAATTCTCAATTATTATTATAAGTGAAACGCATCTCCTTCATCAATAACAAACAAACTATATTTCGCATCCTAATTACATATATGAAAATAAAATAAGAAGCTATGGTAAAATAAATTCATGAAATGGGCATGGCGGAGTAGGCCTGTACATTAGGTCAACCTTATATTACTTTGTACGCGAAGATTTAAACAGCATGAATAATTTGGAATCATGTGAAATATTATGGATTGAACTAACAGGTTTCTATTTTGATAAGAAAACGGTTATATGTGCTTTTTACAGACCTCCCGACAAGAACTATGAAGATTTCCAAAATTGCCTAAGTTTAATACTAACTAAAATCAACACTGAAGGTAAATATTGCATATTTACTGGATACATTAACATTCACCTAAATAATGAACGTGAAAGTGCTGAATACATTGAAATGTTAAATACAAACAGCGTTACAATGTGTATAACTGTCCCGACGCGCATACAAGGTAACACTCGCAGTATATATTGGAACAAATATAATAAACATATATACACATGTGTATAGAATCAAGAGCAATAACTACCTGCATTAGCGAACACTTTCCAGTTTACATGTTCACATCAATAACAATAAAAACAGATCCAACCTGGCCAAAGAAATAGCTGTTCGCGATTATTCAAAGATAAAACAAAAAATAAAAGAAACAAATTGGGTATTAACAGGAGTATATAACTGAACTTGTCCTACAGATGCTTTAAAAATACTTCAAACGACAATAGACAATTATATAAGGGAATGTACGGTAATCAGAAAAGGAAATAGCAAATATGTAGTTAAAATCCAGCCATGGATGGCTATCGCTCTACTTAATTCTATAAAGAAAAGAGATAAACTTTGGAAAAAGAGCACTAAAATCCATTTAACTTACATCTTCGTGACAAGTACGTATAAACAATACCAGAAAATTTAAAGACCGTTATAGAAAAAGATAAAAATGACTTCTACATGAATGCATTGTTGCGAATGGGACTAACACTATGGGAAAATGAAACAGGCAATACATCTTAAGAAATCGGTAGAAAATAGTAACACTAACATTAAAGACGAATGTGGCCAATTCATTACGGATCCACAAAATGTCGGGAATGAATTCAATACATACTTCACGAGTATTGGAGAAGACTTAGCAGCTGATATGAATCATATAACCAATGATGATATAGGGCATAGGTTGAAAATCTAGCAAGCCACATTGTTTCTTAATCTTGCGAGTGAAATGGAAATTTATAACATCATAAAAGTATTACCAAACAAAACAGGTGTTGAGTATGACAATATCAGTACTTAAATTATGAAAGAAACTTATATAGAATTAGCTCCTGTTCTAAACCATATACTTAATTTAATGCTTTTGACCGGGGCCTTCCCCGATTCACTAAAAGTAGCTAAAATAATACAAGTTTTCAAGGGTGGAAATAACAAAGATAAATCTAATTTTCGGCTTATATCTATACTCAATATATTAAGCAAAGTGTTTGAAAAAGCAAGTTTCATTGATAGTCTCAAGATTATAAAACAAGAACAATATGGATTTCAGAAAAACAAATCTACGTAACTTGCTGTCAGTAGTATTTCAAATTACATCTATGAAGCTCTTGATGAGAGCAAGTACGTAATAGGGGTATTCATAGATCTAAAGAAAGCATTCGATATGGTAAATCATAAGATATTGCTTTAGAAGCTATATTGTTATGGAACACGCGGTATTGCTTACGATCTCTTCCAAAGTTATCTGCAAAATCGAAAGCAATACACTTATGTTAATAAGGCGATGTCAGACTTAAAAGCAGTAAATTGTGGAATGCCATAGGGATATGTTTATATGAACTTTTTACTGTACTAGTCCCGTACAATCACCTCCCAGGATATTTACCTTTCTTTCTGAAACACACAAATAGATTTTAATACATCAGGACTAAATTACACTACATTGTATTACACTACATCAAGGTATTTATTACACAACTCGTATTATGTACTGATATTTGCTCCTGAGGCTTTCTTAATATTCTCTCCTTTACGATTAAAATGCATATTGGAATATATGAAACACTTCTCGAGCGCAATCTCAATGAAAATATTATAAACATTATTATATGAAGCAATGCTAATACATGGTGGACTATAAAATATATTTTTCTATTCAAAACATTGGTATGTATTTAATATAAAGAAATTACATTTAGACAATGTAGGTTATTACCAACATAATAATTCCTAAAAATACAATTGTTTTATTTAACCCTATAATATTTTTAATAATTGCGGGGAACTATAATAGTGGGGAGAAAACCTACTTCTTCAAAAACTGACCATTGCCAAAGAGAACCAAATCGACTTGTGATCATTCTATTGAAAACAGTACTTCAGAAAATAGTATGTTACAAAATATAAACTACACAATATTCCATTTAAAGCATTTGGTACTTTTAACAACAACCAAAGTGAAAATCACAAGTTTCAATTACCTTAAGAACATACAATGATTTTTAAAATGCTAAAATCGACAGGTAATTTATCATTTTATATTTTTTACGTTAGTCTTGCAAGAGAAACAAGCTTATTTTATTATATCAGTAGCTCACTTCAAATTTCTCAAAATTTATACAGAAATAGAGAACAATAGACGATGCGTACATTATCTGGTTGTAGTTCTCTATAACTTCTCCCATGAGGGGAGTAACGCTATTCGAAACTGTAAAAGACGTTTCACTTTTAAATGAGTTCAATTTTGATGACTTTTATAAGGTTTCATTTCCAAGCACTATTTGGAGATATCTTGTACACATCTCCACACAACTTAGTGTTTACTTAGCGGCTCTGGAGCCTAGGAAAGAGAAAACCAGTACCCAAAACAGGGATAAACTGAGGTTGATCTATATTTGTTTTAACTAAGCGAGCTATGAAGAACTTAGTAAATGTGACATTTCCTTCATTAAATTGTCGCTTTCAAAGTATAAAGGTACACCCTTCTGCGCTAAAAGCGACGATATATAGAAGAAAATAGATGATTCAACATGTTGCTTCGACTTAACGGTAATATATTATGAACAGATCAATAACAATCTGGAAAGGACAAAACCTTGTCACACTAATGATATTCAAGAAGAGTACTTATTTTCTAATAGTGTATGAGAACCTTATAGAGAATGAAATGGTTCCGGATATTTGCTTTTTTGACCTCAATCTAGCCACTCAAAATATTTTCACTTGATTGTTCAACGAGCACTAGGTGCAACTATGACATACACTGTATATAAATTAAATACAGATATTAACAATGATTATGATTTGGAACTATATTAAATGATATTTTAACATAAGACAACGTAATGACAATCATTCACGTCAGAGAAATATTACCGGTGCAGCGCTCAGCTGGTTTGACACAAATGCAAGTGTGAAACCACCCAGGACACACCACGAGGAGGTGGCTGCACAACGTGTCCCACCGACAACCAGAAACACTTCCTCTGGTTTTCCATCTCCCTTTCGATACAAACATGTTTATAAGTTTTCTACGTAACATGCATCACTAATTGAGGAGACGCTAAAAAGAGCACTCGGCAGTTGGGCTCGGTGGCTCAATGATAGAACGATCACCTTTGGTGCTTGGGGTCGTCAATTCGATCCCTGCTTGTTCCAAAAAAGTACTGTGGTGGAAAAAAACCGAGTTCCGTGGGTTTTCTAGCGGTTCTCAAACTATTTTCATTACACCAATCATCATTCATTCAGGCTGTACCAAAGTTGTCTAAATGCGTTTAAAGCTAAATTCAAATTTAGCGCGGAAAATATATGTCAAGTAGATATATGGTATGAATTTTTCCAAATTGAAGCAAGATATTACTTAGAAAAAATTTAAATGAATTTGATTCTCAGCAATAGTAGAATGGACACTGTATCACTTGAAATCAAACACATTTCAAATTGTAGTTAGTCATGTTTCAGATAAAGCAGAGATACATGTGACTAAATTAAAACGCTATCTGTCCTTGTAGGAATATATCCAGGCTTACTCTACTGAACATTTAAATAAACAATACAGAAGAACATTTAATGTTTTTATTAGAAATTGTAGTGAACTTCATGATTTAATCTCTTTCTGTTTTGTTTAAAATATTATATTTTTCTCATACAATTAATGAAACCAGTTGCGAACTCGATATCTTTGCGAGATCAAAATACGAATTTCTTAGCTCACAATATTGAAAGTACATTTCAATAATTCTTACGTTTGCCGAAACATAATCCCAAGTTTTGCATTATCTGTCTTCTTCAATATCCATGAATACTGCTCATCTCTTCGCCGGAATCGCTAATGGTAGGAGTAATTGAATATAATCATGATAAAATACACTTGTTGTAAAGCAATCACTTTTATTAAGGGGAAATAAATATGATATTTATAAGGATGTTTCAAATATACCAACAGAAAATAAAAGCAGTTCTTAAGAAACATGAAGACAAAATATATTTGTGTAATCTTTAACTTGGGGTAAGAGTCTTTAAGTGTATTTAAATGACACTTGGGTAAGATACTTTAAAATACTTTCCAATAATTCCTTACATTTACTAAAGTGTGATACCAAGTATTGCTTGATGTATCTTCTACCAGAGCCATCAACATTCTTTGCCTCTTTTCCAGAAAGTATGTACACCTCACAGGAAGAATCGCGGGCATACAAAAGGAATTAAATGCACCTATTGTACACGAGTCACTCTTATCATGAGGAGATAAATATTATCATTTTTAGTTTTTGAAACATACAGACAGAAAATAAACTAATTTGATAGGGACGGTGTTCGTTCGATCTAAAACAAATCTATATTTGAATAACCTATCACCTTAGATAAGAGTCTTCAAGTGAAAGAAAATAAACGTCATATAACTATAAAACTAGTCTCTCCTAACAGTCATTATATGTGATAACTGGGAAGCTTTTGTGAAGAGTACCTATTCTCATATATTACAACCACTTGACAGAGGAACATTCTTTCCTCAATTACACATTCATATTTTGGGGAAACAAAATCAAAACAAATCGAAAAACAAATAGTATTCTCGAAAATATTATGGTATTTCGTATAACGAAATTCAATCATAAATATTACGTACTAAAAATATAGGATAAGAAACATATAATAAAACAGACGGTTTTTCAATATATACTTAAAGCTAAATAACAACTTTTATGTTTACTACTAGACTGTTATTTACAATATCGATATTAGAAACTATTATCATCGCCTTTAATATTTCAAATTCTCTTCGTTGGGTAATCCTGATACGATATCAATGCTCTTTTGTAGTAAAGATACATCTTTCAGGGAAATATAAACCACAATCTACGATGTAAAGATTAGTTTTCACTAATCCCTTACGGTTGCCAGAGCATGATTCCAAGTTTTGTTTGATATGTCTTCTACTGGATCCATGAATATTCTTCTTCTCTTCGCCAGAAGTATACTCACCCCACGCTAAGAGTGATTGGCGTTCAATAGGAATTAAATGCACCAATTGTACACGAGTCACTCATATCATGGGGAGAGACCTATTATCATTTCTAGGTTTTTCAGTTTTTTTTAATACGATGGAAACAAATGTTTCAAAATATGAAAACCTTTATGAAGAACATTTTATTGAGGATATTATATATATTATTGAAGCATTGCTAACACATTTTTACAATAAAATATATTTCCTTTTCCACATATGTTTTAATATAATGAGCTTGAGTACAGATAATCTAAATGATTACCCATGTAATCATTTGTTGCAAAACAATTACTGTATTTAGAATAGAAAACAATTACTGTAAATAGAAATCAATTTAATATTTGCTCATGTGCTCATTAAGCTGATAAACTAATTATTTTTCTATAATTTCAGCTGCGTTTTTATAATTTCTAATAATTTATAGTAAAATAGCGGAAACCAGAAAAGACAATTCGTAAAATTGTCTTGTTGTTGAACTCACTAATTTCTCTCTGGAGGCGAATGATATAATAGCCAATTAAGGAACCGGTATTCTAAAATGTGAAAAGAAATTATAATACTTGTACCTTTCAATGAGTCCAGTTTTGATGACTTGTATTGCTTTTCAGCTCCAAGCACTGTTTGAGGACATTTTGTACATATTTTCACACACCCGAATGTAATTTAATTACCGGTTGGGATAGCTTAGAAAAGAAAAGACCCTAGTGGAAGCGGGTATATAATTCGGTAATTCGGGTGATAGTCTTTTCCTTGCAATCGATACGATAGACACAGTAAATGTGACAATTTATCATATATATAGAATCAAATAAATGGGAAAGCGACTGCACCAGAGTTAATCACGACATATTCTGCACAAACAAACAAAAGTCATAAAAATGAAAAAAAAATCTGATTAATGATATCCAAGGAGAGTACTTATTCTCTCATAGAGCAGGCTTATTGATAATGTGGTGGTTCCGAATATTAGTTAGTTTGACCTTATTGAGAGATACGTGATCACATTCTCTTCACTCTAAATATTTTCAGTTGCTTGTTCACCGAGCACTAGGTGCAACTGTTTCGCAAATAATTTGTGACATACACTGTACATTAGTTAAATCTAGATATTCCCAATAATTCCGACTTTTAAACTATTTTAAATGATATTAAGGTAATGACAATAATTTACGTCAGAGAAATATTACCGGTGCAGCGCTCAGCTGGTTTGACACAAATGCAAGTGTGAAACCATCCAGGACACACCACGAGGAGGTGGCTGCACAACGTGTCCCACCGACAACCAGAAACACTTCCTCTGGTTTTCCATCTCCCTTTCGATACAAACATGTTTATAAGTTTTCTACGTAACATGCATCACTTATTGAGGAGATACTATTAAGGGCACTCGTCAAGTGGGAAAAGATATCAGTGCCATTTTTTTATGTCTGAGGGAAACCAGGATTCTACACTTTCATATTCATATAAAACACAAGTGTTGCTATCTGTGAATACATAATAAACTCACGAGAAAACGTGTAGGCACTTTGATATAGGACGAACTGTATTTTGTTCTTCTTGTAAACTTTTTTTTTCATAATACTAAACCTTATATCAATATTTACTTCAAGTCTTCAACCCAGCTGCAATATTTATAGCTTAATTATGTCGTTTATTTAATATTCCTGTCCACCATTGTGATTTAAAATGTCATCGCTTCTTTCTTTCTTCTGCATATTTTGTGGAAAATGGAATACTTTCATTTAATTTGAGATTTGCAGTATGCAATTCACATAACAATGGGAACATCCTAAACAAGAAAGGAAATACCTTTTTTCTGGTTATATTTTATTCCCTTTATTAACCGCAGCATTTTACATTTCACAAAGGACAAAACTTTGTTAAAGCTCCAGACTTGAGTTCCCTCCATATTTTCCGCTCTTTTCACCCTAAACTAACGGCAAGATTCTTCTTAATGTAATTCCACTCTTCATACTTCCGAATATTTAATATACACCCTGAGATATTTTGGTGACAGAACTCTTAGTTAAGTTTTTCTTAATATCCGAAAGGAATGTATAAAATTTGCACACTTAGTGTACAAATTACTTATTTATATATAACAATAATAATTCAGTTTTTTTCAATCAATACATCAAAATGAATTGATACTCGGTTTCTGCTTGAGGAGTAAAGGCTTTTTGGCTTTGTGTTGTCTAGCATGCTTGTTCAACATTTATAAACTACAACGGAGAAGTGTTTTTTTTAATGAAATAAGCGAATAAAACTCTTTCTCTACCCATCAACCACACTCGCTATTAGTAGATACCATTTCCATCAAACACTGTCCTTCTTTCTGGAACTACTCACACAAACTTTAGAACCTATGAATGCCAAAAAGACATCAAACATCCCTTTGACTATTGGATACACTACTTATAATAAGATTCATCGTTGTCATCTTTTGTGACTTGGCTGCAGAATCACCAGCGTTTCTGAACTCAATATTATTATTCTTAAACATATTCAGATCACATTGGAAGAAACGATTAGTGTACAAAGCAAAACAAACCTCGAGACACTCACCCTCATTCCTCTCACAATAATAAAATTCTGTTTTATTCATTGATGTACCAATTCTTCATACAAATGTAATGTATTTATTGAACACTGGTTAATTACTTAATAGTGGTGTTCCACATATAACATTTTCTACACACACACACACATACAAATTGAATTTATTTTAAGGCATTTATGCAAATATGGCTCATAGATGATGATGGAATGAATTGGTAGAATGAAGAAAGTGGGAGGAAACCGGGGCACCCCGAGAAAACCCACACACACGGGGTCTGTCCACCACAAAGGACACATACCATGAGCAGAGACACGCATATTGATGTGATACACACACATATATATGCTTATTTGGAGCTGTGTGGTGAAATATTCTGAATAAAATATTCATTATTTTACATAATAATGAAATTCATTCTTATTTATGTTAAATATATTAACCTCAGGATAATCTTTAAGAGTACAATTATATTATGACCACATCACAATATATTATAACGTTTGTTTAGACATAATGAAAAAAGAAAAATGAAACAATGAATAACGTTACTTCCGTGGATCCATCAAAATAAACATAAATACGTGTAATTAATAAATTTGCTTTTCCTTTTTTATTCATTATTCCATGAAATAAAAATAATTCCACTTTTCATTTTCAATTCATTATTAGGAATTAGACTCTAAGTACAAAATGCTTTTTATGTTTACTTTCTTCATAGTTCTGTTTAAGTTCAGAACAGTA
>JAGDQP010065968.1:0-11344 GCA_022664845.1 Lepisma saccharinum | reverse complement strand
AGTCACGATTCTTCATAAAATGAAACAAGCACTAGCCAAGCACGTCACGTTTTTTATAAAATGAAACAAACACAAGTCATAATTCTTCATAAAATGGAAACTAGCACAAGTCACGAATCTTCATGAAAATGAACCGATCCGCCGTATCTGAATGGTAGAGCGTTGGCGTAGCATTCGGAACGTCGTGGATTCGATCCCAGCGGTAGATCATCCTGAGTTTTCCCCAGTTACACTAGGCAAATGCTGGGATATCACCTTCAACATAGGCCCTGGCCGACACTTTCCCGAATCCTTTTCTCTCCGCTATCGCGGCCTAAGCCTTAGACGCCTAAAGGCCATAAATAAAATTATAATTCATAAAATGAAAAAGCACAACTCACTATTCTTCATAAAGTGAATAAAACTCATTCACGATTCTTCATAAAAAGCACAAGTCATGATTCCTCATGAAAAGAAACACGCACAAGCTCACTGAATTCAAATTTAAAATAAGATTTTCTCTTCACGTTTTAGGTCGAAGCGCTAGAGCAAATTCTTATAACGAAGAAAGACAGATTAGAAACGGTCAGAGAACTCGAGTTTGCTTAACCTAAATCTGCTTTATCTGCTTTGGTTGAAACGATGCATATATGGACGGACAGCCAGAAGAACAAGATGAATACTAAGAGAACGGATTTCTTTGAGTGTCCATTAGAAAGAGAAAATCTGATAAGTGATAACGCTAACAGCTTCCAACATACTGTCAGATATTAACCTCCTGACTAAATATACCTTGCCTTGTGAGGCCCTAGTACTAAGAGCATAGGATGACGAGACCTAGGTATTTACGTGAATGTTATTTATGACCTTTAGGCATCTAAGGCTCATGCCGGATTCGAGAAGGTATCGACCAGGGCCTATTTAGAAAGTTCATCCTGGCATTTGTCTGGTGTGACTGAGGTAAAAACCCTGGAAAAACCTCGGGCAGGATGGTCGGCCGCTGGGATGGAACCCACGACCTCCCGAATGCTACGCCACCACTGAGCTACTTTGTTTCCTTTTTAATTTTTCTCGCCCTAGACGGGCTTCACTGATTCAACTGATAATCCTTGATTCACCTGTATAGACTGATACCACTAGAACGAAGTTTAAAGCACACATACAAACATCCATGCCCAGGGCGGGATTCGAATCCACGATCATGCAGTCAATGGATTAGCGCACTAATCCGCTCGACTATCTCGATCAGCTTGGGCTACGGCGGCTCGGTTTACGTGAATATATCTCTTCGATAAGCTGCAACTTGAGAGATCAAGAACTACATCGGTTTACTTTTACTAGGTGGCCATTTCACAATCTGGCACCTTGTGTGGAGCTTGAATTATTCATATAGTTGGCGCCCAACGTGGTGCTTTAACTTTAAGAAGAAGAACAGGTAATTATAACATTCAGATGATAGTCAATGTGTTGCCGCAAGGAAGTACCTCATTTAAAGTAATTCTGATTTCCAACATGTATCGCATCTTCCGCTTTAAATTTTATATTATATTTGCCCACGAGTCTTCTTTCTTAGTGCTATTCAGTAAGTTCCCTTCATATCTAAGTTTCCCATTTTCACGTTCAACGGAATTCACAAAATTTCCTTTTCATTATCTCTAATTCCTTCCTTGCTCTCACCTGTATATTCTCATCATATAAATTTTCTCTCCTTATATAACTTTTCTACCCAGTTCAGATTTTTACTTTTCCTTCATGTTTACATTTCGAGGTCATTTTTCTATCACCATTCATTTCCAAGGTCCGCGTTATCGCTCAATGTAACATAATGATGATCGTTAAATGAAAATTTTACCCAATGACAGCTTTTGTGATCCGAAGGCTTTTTTCTTACCTTCCATTAAACTATGATGATATTTAAGGCCCTAAGGACGATGATTACAGCTTTAGTAGATTACGAACTACTTTTTTTACGGGAACACACACACAATCCAATCACATTAGAGCGGCCCTCATGATAGGGGACATCAGTCTCATATAACCTCATCCTCAGATGGTGAGTGCTCATTTGCAACCGGAGGGTAAGTATACGATGAAACATTGAAAGTGAGTACGAAATTGAAACGTGATAGTGATGGCGGAGTTGAAACGCGAGGTTGATGGTGAGAAAGTATGATGACAATGTGAGGACGAGAGAGTGAGGGAAAAGCGGAGACGAGGATGAGTGTGAGGGTCAGTGAGGTGAGGTCTTAGTGAAGACGTGAGGGTAAATAAGGATGAGAGTGATCGAAGACATGGAGGTGAGGAAGATATCTGATAAAGAACAAAGTAACAAGTCAGTGATAACAACTTTCTTTAGTGCTTGAATACTGTAGTTTGCCACTATGATAAGTAGCTTAAAAGTAGGCAGATTGCAACACTGCTTTGTCTTGTGTAATAGTTCATGGTATCAGCGTTTTCAGTTCATTCTCTCCTCCCCACGCCTAGTTCTCAAGTTCAGATCTCATCACGGAACGGCGAAATACATCTTCATGAGATGAAGAACGAGGGACGATGGAGTAGGAAGAAGAAAAGTGGTCCATGGAGAAAAGAAATGCAGCCGAGCACACACTCTTCACTGAGAGAGAGAGACCGAGAGAGGGAAGTGGTCCCAAGTTATTCGACCCTTTTGCGAAAGCTGAACCGCTAATGGACAGGGATTTCTTTATCGTATAACTATTTCCTGGCTGCCTTCCATTACGGAGGCATTTTCTTATGGACGGACAAACTGCGACGTTAGGAAAATAGTGCACAAAAAGGCGAGGAGTTACAAAAGAATGATATTTCTCTACAACACGAGATGTAGCTCGTTACAGGAGAAAGAAACCACCATAAGGTCAACAAGCAAGGACAAACTTCCCTAATACAAGCAATAACATACAGCTGGGTGAGATAAATATCAGAAGATTGGATAGTTTAGGGATGAAAAGAACAGAGGAAAAATAAACAAGTTTGAAAAAAATATACTATCTAAAAGGTATTTGTTATACCAAAATGGTATCTATAGTTGCTGATAATCAAACGAATTTGAATTTCGGATATCTGCGTCAGCAAAGATATGGATCCCATATTCATGAATCTTCATTTACATATACGATTCCGGGTTTTTGTTATCCTGTTGTCGGAGCGATATCCGGATTTTGTATATCCGGGTCCACAGATACGAATCCGGTCTTCACATATTCGGATACAGAGATGAAAACTTGGATATATATGAATCCATTGTCCCTGATTCATGTTTCGCATATTCGGATACAGAAAGGCGAATTCATGCACCCACCGGATTAAAATCTGGATTTTTCGTATCGAATACAGAGAGCCGAATCTTGAATATAAAAAATCCACATATCCTTCTAGGGGTTTTCGCATATTCGGATACAGAGATGCAAATCTGGGATATACATATCCACCGTTCCGTATCAGGGTTTCGCATATTGGTTACAGAGATATTAGATATAGGGATTCATCAATACCGATCTAGATTTGGATATCAGAATGCACTATTCCGGATCTCGGATATTGGACTGAGATTCGGACAGTCTTAGATCTGAATTCGACCATCTCTAGCCTGTATACTAGATCACTCAGAAAACGGATATACATTTATCATTTCATGTCTTTAATAATTTCATCTACACTTGATTCGCATTTAATTTGAACTAAAATTTTTGTGTATCTCCTATTATTCCCTGAATTCTCCTTACAATAATACTAACGGGTAATAGTCGTTAAAACGTAGTCACCGTGTCTCAGGCGGAAGCGCGTCTAACTACGAATCGGGGAGCCCAAGCTCAAATCCCGCCCAGAGCACTGGAGGCTTTTCTTCAGTGCTCCAATGCGTGTTACTCTGAGGTACACTCAGTCTTCTATCAACTTGAGTTCTAGTGAGTCCTTGGTATTCCTAGGCACCTTGGGAGCTAAAGGCGGTCGAGTGTGGGACTGAGCTTACTTCGTACCTTTGGTCGAGAATATGCGTATCGCACAAGAGATAACACACCTTAGTAGTGTTAAAACAATAATTTTCACAATCCTCCGGATCATATAGTCTATATTAATACGAATCCAAAGTAAGAAAATAAATTAACCTTGCACCTAGTTCTGTAGCAACATTAGAGCTTAACATTGACGCATTAGAATTGCTCCAGGACGGTCAGGACACCTGATATATATTCCAAGGTTTTAGTGCAAGGAGTTCCTGCTTCACGTCCATAAATCATAGATGACTAAAAGCCATCAATATTCAAGTCCATAATCTAAAAAATTATACTGAGAAAAAGAACACTTTTCGCCAACATGTTCTCAATAAACTAGATATTCTCTAGAAAATTAAAATACGAAAATTCTTCTCTCTCACTAGCAGACTTTCTTTTACGCTAGCATCCTCATTCTCTAGCAGTCCCCTTCACTCCTTCTCAGTCTAACAAACTGTCATGTAGTAAGTAAAAGCTGTCCTTTGTTTCAACGTCAAATAAACTTTTCAGTTTTCCTCAGACATCTACAAATAATTTCACTCATGCATCAAATTAAATTGTAATTAAATAGTTCTGAGAAGTAATGATAATATCTACGTATTTCATTAGCAATGAAGGTAAGGTAATTAAACATCCTTCAGTACGCTTCACTCTATTTGTTTGCCGAACCTCCAACTTACGCAATTACCATATTTCATTTAGTGTGCATTTTTCTTCCGTTTATTGGGGGAATGATGCGAAAACTTCTGAAATTGTTTGTAAATGCATATCAACTTTTGCGTGAAAGTTTGGAGTAACAAAACGTTTCTTTGACATGATAACTATGAATTAATAAAGTTATTCATTAAAGTTTAGTAGACAATATTTAGTAAAGTTAATCAAAGACTAATCAACAATTTTGTGATGTATGTATATTTTATTGTGCATAGGTATTAGATTACTTGCGAAGCTTAAGGGGTTCAGTGTTTGATTTATATTCTAGAACAGCGGTTTTCAACTACCGACACTCGGTATTATTACCGATTAATATATAAATTTTAGCAGTAAAAATATGAATAATAAGTTATGCGTTTATATTTACTGTCTACAATAATCAGAATGTAAACATATGCTACCATCTCTCGAACTTTAATAAACCATAGTGCAAGTCAGTCCCGTTGCCGACCATCGTAACTGAGATTTTCCGTGGCTTTTTTCAGTTTTATCAAGCGAATGCGAGGATGATATCTTAACAATTACAAAGGAAACACTTCTGCCATAGTGACACAAAGAAAGTCGCTCGCAAAATGGATATCACTTCTTTTGTGAGTAGAATCCTTACGTCACTCTTCTTCCCTTTACTCCGAAGGGTTTTTTATATTGATTTCTTTACACATTCATTGCTCTTAACAGAATACTTGTATTGGTCTCTTAGTCATGGTCTCTATCGGTCTCAGTCTAATATTCTCTTAAGGAAGACTTCTATTGTCAATAAGTACAATAGCGTCCAAAAGTAGTTTCACGTACAGTTCGTAAACAGTAATATAAATATATGAACCTGACCTTGCGTTCGAAATTCATCCAATTTAAGGATATACCCATATTCGACTGTAGTTTGCCAGAAACTGACATAAAATGAAGAATATGTACTTTCTCCCCGTTTAGTCCTCTATACAAAAAGGGACAGTGCTGTGATCTTATTACCTGGTTCCGGAAAGAGTTTCCAGTTCACGGTCCTAATTGAGCATTCAAACGAGAATATACATACATCCTGCTTCAAATGAACACTGCTCATGGCTATTTACATTGTTTTAGTTTCGCGTCTGCAATTCAGGATCCACAACCAACACTAATGACGTTTGCTTGTCGCCCTTTCACAAACATTTACTGCAAGTAAACTTTGTTACTCAAATTGGTTTACGAAAGAAGCAATTAATTCCTCGATAGAATTCCAAAAGCGGGAATGAAAATAGTCAAATAATAGAATGTAAAATAGAGCATATAAAATCGCTGTTTCTTCTAGTTTTTTAAATTCTGTTTGGTTTCAGTCTTTAACGTGAAGTATGTTTTGCATTCTTCTGAATAAAAGAATAATTCTTTTTTCTGTTGAACATAGTTATACGTTCATTTACATGTTTGTGCAACAAATAACATAAAAGAATAGGTGCCTCCCAGAAAACACACAAAATTAAAAAAAGTTCATTCAATACATAATTTAAAACTTTCGACAGTGAAGTCTTGTTTCCTTATTTTCGTATCCCAATGTATGAGTACCTTAATACTCAAAAACAAAAGTGCGCAATATGAAATTAATACGACCAAGATAGCATGTATGTTGTAATCAATATTGGCATGTATGTTATAATTATTTTATTTATTTTTTCTAAAAATAATGGACTTTGTGATATCAGAACAAGGGACCTACCGTTGTAGAGACGAATTGACATATTTAAAATTCTCAATGAGTTAACGAAACACTCAACCATTACCTGATAATGCAGGTTAAAACTGAGCCATGGAAAGTTTGCTGAAGAATGTTCGAATTGTGTGGTAGTCTACGATATTTCTATAATAAAGGGACCCATATATAATTTGGTACACGTTGTCCAAGTGGTGTAGATTTGCAAAATATTGGAAAAATTTTGGTCCATCAGTGTATATATTGTGAAGAGGACCCTTACCAAACTTGATGCAGATTTCGTAACTTGAGGTCTCACAAAGTGCTCGATACTTATACAAAAATTTTGTACCACCAATGTACAATGCCGGTATCGGGAGAAAAAAAAAACAGTTACGGTCTTCCCCTTGTCACAGAAAATTTGGTACGGACTGGTCCACCAATGTGGATTTGCATATCATAGATACATACTGTAGTAACTACTAGCCAACTCTATGGCTTACAGAACTCGCAAGTTCATGGCCGCACTAAAAAACATTTGCCCTTAGTTACTCTTGGTAAGATCAAGACAGTAATCATCACAAACACCTACCTCTCGAAGATCTCTTCTAATATTTTCCTTCCAACGACGTTTCAGTCTTCCGAACGGCCTTTTCCCTCCGAATTCCTAACCAGAATGGAATATAATCTCCGTTTTTTCATCACCAAAATTAATTTTATATCGATCTCAAGTTTAGAGCTTCTATACTGAAAAGAAACACGCGTTGCACGATGCTAAGAGACTGTTTATTTCTTTCGTGACCTCGTTTGGGCATGTTTCTTATGCTCCCAAATATTTAAACTTGTTTACTACATTTTTTCTTTAGTTCACAGTGGTTCGTGGTGCCCTCAAATCTTGCAACGTTAATTTAGCTAATCTCCCGACGTCATACAATGATGAAAATTTGCACACCGACGTAAGTCGGGTGACAATACAATATTCGATTGTTACTTTTACATATTTCTATATATTTATATATTTTAAAAGCATATTTTTAAAAAAATATTACCCATAAATACTAACCTGCAACGCTGTGGCGTTTGACTGGTTACAGAACACTTTAGGATTTGGGTGAAAAATATAATAAAATAAACTGTTTAAAGACATACTTTTCTTGAACAATTTGTACTTAAAAAATTTAAAAAAATGGTTTATGCATAACTAAAAATAAAAGCATATACGAGTCGCTCTCTCATATACCTTATAAATTCTTCAATTAGCACGCCCAATGCTTTTCTTTTTAGTTATGCATAAACCAAATAATTTTTTTTACTTTTTAGTACAAATTGTTTATGAAAAGTGTGTCTTTAAAAAGTTTTTTTCTTCTATTAATTATTTTGTGTGATTTCATTTTTAAATATTTCGGTTTTCTTGCTCTGTGTTTTGAATAGTTATATGTTGTTGCTTCTTTGTTTACCCTGTGAACCTGCATCCCTCAGGTTACTTTGCTTGGGTTGTAGCTCAGCCTGTTAACCAGGCTAATATGAAAGTTTGCTACTGTACAGTAATTCGGAGAGTGTTGCGTAAACTGTAGTAATATTTGTCCTGTTGAATGCTGTCTTGACCATCCCACCTGACTTCTATTTCTAAAAACACTGGAATATACTAATGATTTATTTTTTAAACTGTTACGAGGGATGAAAGTAACAGAGAAAGTATTATATCCAACTTACCTGCTTTAACCTTCAATTCTTTGATTTCCGTACGCAATTATTATTGCCGACCAGGTGAAACTTCTAGCTGAAAAGAAAAAAACAAGTCTTGCTTTGAAATTTACATAGCAAAGTGTTATAGAATAACTTCCTACATCAATACTTATGACAGATAATAAATGGATTTTAATTAAAGATTAAATGAGCCTCTCAGTTACCTATCGGGCCAAGCCCATTTCAACAAATTTTACAGGAATGTACTTTCTGAGCTCATATCTGTGGTTTAATCCATCACATTCATGAGTTGCCAACACAGAGGGTGAGGCTGAACCTTCAGTAGGTTGAACGAGGTCCCTAAACCCGTTTGTCAGCTGAAAGATTATCACTTTAAGATCCATTTAAATCGATAAACATTTTTTTTCCAACAAGTGGACATGGCCCGATAGGCAACTGAAGGGCTCAAACATGCGAAGGTTGACTGGAAACTCTGTAGATAAGTAGAAGCTTTCGATTTTTTCTGTATAATACAGTAATATGTGATAATTTGCATAGGTACTAACGTACAGAGTTTCGTATCTCTCACACCTGTCTGTTTTCGAGTTGATGAGTAGAGATGTTGGCATTTATGGCTCAAGTGATGAAATTTAGCACCCCATTTCTTATTCATGGAGCGCCATACTGCATCATCCCCTAATGTTCCAACCAGAGCTGAAACAGGTTACCGAGTCATTGGGATCAAGTTTTGGATCGGATCACCGAGTCTGCTTCGGACCCAGTCTGACCCGATTTTGACCCGGAGAGCAAAGGATATATATATATTTTCCTTATTATCACTGTTACGTTTGAACATCATTTCTTTCGGGGTGACTTCTCAAGAAATATCACAAATCACGGGAACAAGACCAGACCGCCGGGTCAATTGTGTCAAGATTCGATCATCGTACCGCCGAGTGATAGTCAGTGTGGGCATTTGGGTCAGGATCTAGTGCGAAGCCATTCGGGTCAAGTTTCGTACCCGCTTAGCTATGTCCGGGTCAGATCTGGTCAGAAACTTTATAGTCTGTACATCCCTGTACTTTATTCTCTGTGAAATCACTGCTTGGTTGTTGCTCACATTTGTCCATCTTTAGTCCGCCATAGAAACGTTTGTACTTAACCAGCTGTGAAAGGAAGAAAACAAAATGGGATCGCTATGAAACGACAAGGAGTACATGCTATAGATTTAAAGTTATAAGTATTTGGTAATAGTTTTTCATACTTTTTTCAAATTTTTCAAACCACCTTCCTACGCTAATGATCTTACTGAGTGAATGACTATGGTCGTCGCTTTGTAACCAGATGGTCCTTGGCTCGACCTCTAGAATCCATTTATCATTAAGTTGTTGCGCATAGCCAGATGCATAAATGATTTCCGTCTTGAATTGCTTGTAGTATTTTTCTCAATGGGTAAGTGCAAAAGGCAAATTCTATGCCTAATTTTGTTACGTATTTTTTTCTTTTTATAATTTGTTCATGACTTTCTGACAAAGTTCATGAATGCTGTTCAGTGCTCATATTTCATAAATTCCCTTCCCCCATCCCAAAATAGACAGCAAACACGATTTAATAGGGAGTTGGAACATGATAACAGACGAACATATCAACGTCCAAACTAATCGATAAAATGATGTTAATCTGAATGACATTTATTGTTGATTTTCACCTCGATAACATATAGTAATAACCTCATTCAGAACTAGACATATATCGCAGAAATATATATATATATATTTAGCGACAGGGATGTGTAAAGAACTGCCTGAATGTATTTTTACTCAATTTAAAAATTAGTATTATAGGGAAGGGGGGAAAATTCCTAGTGTTGAGTTGGTTCCGGACTTTAAAAGAATGTACGTTTTAAAAATATAACTATTTTTTGTGCTAAAAAAAAGCTAACTATTAGAAACTGCCCTTTCTTAACAAGGTACATAAAGGTTACATAGCTCTTAATACTTAATTTTTGTGACTTCTTTGTGTATACACAATAAACACGTACAAGGGTTCAATGGTAAAATTAGTTTTTAGTAAAAGCTGTCTTATAAGTAGACCACGGATCTTTAGCTAAAAACGTATTTTTGTCTCTAGCACCTATTTGAAATAGAAGTTATGAACGTTTCATGAGAAATTATACCAAAATTCACAAATTTTATAACGTCTAAAAAAATATATTTCAATATTACTGCCTATTTTACACAAAACATAATTTTGCCTAATTTCCACCGATGTGTTGGCCTATGTACATACATCTATGATAAATAGCGAAATTTTAAAAACAACACAATAGTGCAGTGCATCATAAAAAGTCATACCCCGTCTGTTCTAGAATTTAAAAAGCCACGATGCAAGGAAAGGTGGTATAGAGTTGAATGTCATGAGCAGGAGGAAAGCACATTATTTCGTCATGCGTCCGGTTTATTTCGAGACAGTCGAACGTCAAACTTCCCTTGAAAATTTTAGTACAATTCCTAAAGTAGCCAGTTACCAGGTTTCTCTGTTTCTTCAGTGGATATTAAATTTACAAGCGTCACAAATTATGGGAAAGTTATCTTCTGAGAATGGTGAAATAAAGAGGATTGTATTTTTGAAATTAAAAACTCGTGACACATTTTCAGTGTTACATGTTGGGACGTATTTAGATGGGAGGGGGTCGAACTCCAACCAGAAATTAAGATTTTTGTAAAACTAATTTAATTTTAAGGAAACTTATGTGTATTTTACGTAAAATTCACATCCAGACGCACTTCGGACTTCTTGTAAGCGCTGGACCTGCGGAATCAAGTAGATATCGATGAAAATGTATTTAACAAGTGTTGTATTTACATATACGTCCGAGGGGGGCCCAAAAGAAACAGGAATTTTGTAATAAAAAATGGTGTATTATTTTGTGGGGTGTGTGTGTTACAGTTTGAATCGCTTTCAAAGTACTGTCTATTTAATGCAACGAATCAGTCTAAACGTGTTTTCCTTTTTCAAAGCAGTCCTGAAATTCTTGCCAAGTGATACGTTTTAATGCTCCCTCGTTTTCTAAATCACCTCTTCCATATCTACAAAACGTTTTCTTTTGAGGATTTTTTTCTTTCAGGGGAATAAAACGAAGTCACTCGGTTCAAGATTGAGTGAATATGGCGGGTGGAAAAGTTGGATCAAGTTGTTTTCGGTTAAAAATTATTTAACAACCAAGGTTTTGTATGCTAAAGAGACACGAATTTTGCTCCAACTCTTTTCATTTACAATTCCTTGCTCAAAGTCC
>JAGDQP010065967.1:0-11345 GCA_022664845.1 Lepisma saccharinum | reverse complement strand
TATTTATGTTAAGTGTAGATTACTAGCCAGTAAGTTTCTTAAATATTCTAAAGTCTTTGTTTATGGTAATCGTTATTTTATGTGTGTGTAGTAGTAAGGTTAGTTACGTGCGAGATCTCAAAGTTGTGTATATTTAGTGTCATATTATATGTGCGTGTGTTATTATTCCGTAAATTTTTCTCATTCATGATGATCAACAGAGGAGATCCTTTTTTTTAGTAAATTCATACCCTTAGTAATTCCCACTATCTATTCTGATTTCCAACTCTCACATCCTTTATGTTCAAGCTTTGGGTGAGATCTCTCAAAACCATCCCGATCTTCTTTCCAGGAGAATTTGTTATATCACAATTCTTTTTTACATCAATCGGAGGAGAGTAAATGTGTAAACGGTAACGTTACCTATAGACATCGATAATTACTAATCTAATCGCAATCTAATCAAATAAAGTTGCCAGCCAGGTTTTTAATAAGACATTTTTTTGCTGTAGTAAATAATTAAATCCTTGTGCAATATTTAATTCCCCTCTGTAGCCACTGGTTGTTGTATGTGTTTGTAATGTTTTGGGAAGCTCGCTTAGATTGTAAATTTCACATAAAATATGGCAGCCCAACACGAAATCGGCCAGTTGGCCACATTATTATTCACGTCATTTTTTTTTTGGCAAAGCAAATAGAACAGAGAAGTTGAAAACATATTTTGTTATCTATTATTGCTGTAAGTTCAGAATTGTTCTCACATGAATTGGTTTTGATTGTCGTTCTCGGTATGCTGCAGAAAAACAGGAGAGTATATTCTTTATATTGAATCTGCTGAGTATTGTATTCTGACAGTTTTTTTTCCATGGCTAGAAGAGAGGGACGGGCAGTTTGTATTACTTGTGAAATCAGTTTAATCATACGCATGTTCAGGTTTTCATTTTCGGAAGTTGTCACAGTAGAAAGGAAAGAATAACATGTATCCAATGACCAGTCATTTTTTTTGGCATCAGAAATGCTTCTGTATCACGTTAATTTCTTGTTTGTTTTCGTTAAGTTTGATAAAGTTTATTACTGTTTTCCCAAGGATCTGTTTCATTTCTAATTAAAACTCAATATCCATTTATTTTTCTAACGTCACTGCAGGTGTGATCTTCAATTGCACTACGGATAGGAAATTTGGATTGTGTTCTTTTTCAGCTTTGAAGTGCAGAACTTTGTCATTAGGGAAAACTCTTAGGGACGAGTTTCATGAAATTCATCTTCCAGTAAGTAGGTTCGAAACCCGTTCATGCTCTTTTACGCATGTTCTCAGTATATCCGTTTGATTGGGAAGCAGCAGGTTTCGTATTTCGTATTGCTGCCTTGCGGGAAGTAATAGTGAATTTCATGAAGACTCCGCCCGGTATCGAAAACTAGAGCAATCTTTTTATTTACAGCCGTCCAGCATGTGTCTTTGAACGCGACGTTTCGTCACCCTGCGCGTCACCATTCGAACAAAGGTGTATTGTTATTTTATTTTCTTCCTGTTTCTCTACAAGACCCGCCTATCTATCCCACATTTCCTATCCTACCCAATGTATCGGCCAGCCTCCCTATAAACCCTGGAGCCGTTCGGGGAGTACTGGTTCCAATATCTTTGTCGAGTTCGGATGTATTGAACCCTTTTAAAAGTTAGTTTGTCATCATCTGTGCGTGCTTGCCCCATGCACAAGCAGTGGTTACAAGCGCTCACAGCGAAACAAAGCGAGTATATATATATATATAGATATATATATATTATATATATATATACGTCTTGTGGGTTATCGTTGAACAGCTCTTGATGAATAATCAAAAAACCAATAAATAGTTTCTTGATAGCGTTCATATAAGGCGAGATTTAAATTTTTGAAAATAAAAACTTCGAGATCTACATTATCCTGTAGGCCTACCGAAAGGGATTTTTTAAATTACATATACACATTAGCAAATTTAATAAAATTAGTGACCAAGCGCACATAGCGGTTAGGTAATTCAGGTACGTTTCTTCTTATTGCACACGATTAAATCTTTTTTTTCCCACAAGTAGCCATGTGCGAAGTCATGACAATTTCTGTAAATACTGAAATAAGACAATCGTGGAAATACGGTGCGCACAGCGTTACCAACCTGTACGATTAGGACAGAAATGCACGATAGTTTGTGTCTAAATACGATGTACAATATTAACATATAAGAATAATAATTTTCATCTGCTTCAGGGTTTAGCCCATCTCTACATTTCTGGTAGAGATGGACAAAAAATAACAGGGACCAATCCCAATGTCCTCTATCTAGAAGTGATACTGGAGCCAGGGACTTAGCCAGGACTTTACATACTCCCTAGACTGACGAACCACTCCTATCACAAAAATGCTTTTGGATCCGATTGATAACGAATTAAATAAAAAATTCAGGAAATGACAACTTAATTAATTTTAGTTTAGATAAACTAACAAAAACCTAACGTAACCGCAGTTTTAGGCAATCTGGGAACAAATACAGATTAACGCTACATGGTTTATAGTTACGATTCACTTCTCTATTCTATTTTATTTTATTCGAGGAATGGTTCCGGTCAAATGGGCCATTTTAACCAGTCTATACAAGTATAATAATATGGGATTTAGGGCTCATTTTCATGAAAGCTTTATGTTGCTTGCGATTTGGGTGAATAGCCAATTGAAATGCGTGTTACACGTAGTATGGGGTCTTAAAACACGTGTTTCATTTGGCTACTCACCCAAATCGGAAGCAACGCAAGCTTTCTCGAAAATGAGCCCTTAGTAATATAGTGAATAAATAAAAAGTGTACTAAATGTAGCATTTTCACAACCGGAGCAAGTTTGTAATCGGCAATAAGTGATGGTGGCAAAAAGGATAATTAAAATATTACAATCAAGGAAAAAGCATCTTCAGGTGCTGCCCCGGATTGTTCAACCCATGTTATTGTGTGAGGACTTTAAGTTAGAGTGATACTAAGGTTAACTAAATACATGAATCAATTATTTTCAGCCGTTTCTATTTTAGCTTAAATGTTAGGTTAGATTAGATTGGGTGAATTTATTATGAAATATAGAAAACTACATAAACTCTGGAGTCTTTACACGCTCTGAAGTTCTATAAATTATGAGCATTTTAATGCACGTCTACCTTCTTTCCTTTTAGGATTATAGGCATTTCACAGTTACAACTAATTCCTCTACGTAACGGTAAATCGATTTTATGACAAATGCTGCAACAAAATCAGATTACCGTTACTTGCAGAAAGGAGTACGGAATTGTGAAATAGTTATAACCCGAAAAGGAAAAGGCAGAAATTACATTATAAGTTTCATGTTTCTCTCTAATTGAGGAACATACTGTAAAAACATAATACAATTTAACCTAACCTAATAGCAAGTAAACCTAAAGACAGCTGAAAGTAAGTCAATTAAGTAGCATTAACCGAAAGTTTAAGAATTTCCAAATAATTAAAAGGAGATAATTTACTGTGTTATAAAGAATAAGGTTTACTGTCTTTTGTTTACCAAATAATTTCGATTTGAATTTTATTGTTGTTTTACATGTACGTTTTATTACAACGAACTCTAGGTACTTTCCCGAATGGCATAATGACCTACCTTAACCCAACTTCCCCCATACCTAACATAAAGGCAAGAAAGTGAACTTGAAGCAACTAGACCTATTTTACGTTTCTACCTAAACTATTATATGAACCTAACCTAAAATATGGTAACAGAATGATGTGGGAGAGATCTTGAGTCCAACCTATTTAGTGACACAATGTTATCTTTCTGGAGTATTTTGCCACATCTGCTACAACTTTGTAGTTAACTATATTTCTGCCTCTAGGACCACGTATAAATTATAAGTTTAATTTAAATAACTCCTACATTAATTAGTGAATAAAACTTTTAGAGGTAGTATTACTATTGAAATTGTTTTCATAATTTTATTGGAAACAGATCTTAACAAATATAAAATCTTTATCAATAGAAAGCTTTTATTTGATGCTGATACTACATAGTCCTTAAACTGATATGATCCTACTACTACATAATCCTTCATTTGTTAAACTGATATAATTACATAAATTTATGACAATTGTGTAACATTGCAGTTAGTGATGAGCGCAAGTCTTGGTCTTGCATCCAAGACCAAGACCAAGACCAATACCAGGGATACCGATGCAAGACCAAGACCATACCTGCAAGACCAAGACCAAGATCATACCTACAAGACCAAGACCAGCCTGTAAGAGTCTTGCAAACGCACTATTTGAAAATTTTTAAAACGTGGAAGGGAAGGGGAAATCATTATATCCTTCACTTGAATTTCTTTGGCTTCTGTAAAAATACCGCTGGAGTGAAGGTTTTCCCAGTTGTGCAAACCGTGTGAGTGGATCTGAGAATCATGCCGCTGTTACTGTACCATACTAAACTAAACTTACACTGTACACTAAACTTACAATAGAAGTAAAAATTTTCTGTTAAGGGCCAAGTAAAGCCAAGATCTCCGACAAGAGATGGCAGCACTATTGTTATGGACCTTCATCGTTATGGGCATGAAACAATGAAATGATTTCAACAATGAACAAGATAGAAAATAAAAAATCGGCACGCATAGAACTCTTGAATTACTTATGAACTTTCTTCCCTGAAAGTCTGAACTCTCTAGGATCGAATTTATAGGAGCAACATTGAAATTTCGTGCAACGATAAAAATGCATTAGACACATACAGAGATAGTGCTGCCATCTTTTGTTGAAGATCTTTACATTCCCCTTCAGAATAATTTGGATAAAGGGCAAAAGGAAGTCTGATGTCCTGTCTTTCCTGACGTTAGTTTTGTAGTGGTATGATTTATTGATTCAGATAAAGGTGGATTATGGTCAGTTCAGAGTCTGTACTGATTTGTGTAACCAAGTCTTTGTGTTCTAAGCTACTAGTCGATTTTATAAAATGTCTGTTTATATGTGTTACTGAAAACTGAGTTCCGTTTTATGTGTTATGCTCCGGAGAATTGAGTCTGAAAAAAACAACAGTTTTTGCAGTACACTTGGTAATTGTTCATCACTTGTAGATAAAGTCGGGAGGAATATTACTAGATGTGGGCTATGGTTTTGGATGCAACGCAAAAGTTACTTTAGAGTAAGCTAGATGTAACAGGCGTGTGAGCTTGTATTGAGCACAGAAATGCTTCAAAATCAGCAGGTATACTTTGATACATACATTTGTTCAACAGAAAAGAATTGGTCCACAAACTCGTAAGTAATTTTACCGAGCCATCCTGGCTGAGGTTTTCTAGTGTTTTCCTCAGTCCCACCAGGCGAATGCTGGGATGGTACCTTAACCCAAAGCCCTGGTCGCTAACTTCCCCATTGTTTCCCAAGCCTTAGGCCATAGATGCCACTAGTCTCATTATCGTGAATTGTCTGGGTTTGTGGATATTAGTGCTTCTTAGACGAAAACAACGACACTAACAAGGGAACCTTTTTTGCTGGTCAGCGAGTTTAGACTTCAGACATGTTTTTGGAGTTGTACCTTATTTGAAGCATACAGATAGCGAAAATAACACGCATAGACTCGCACTCTGTCATATATTTGTGTCCCAAATAAATCAAGTTGTGTAATTTGAGCGAGTTTTAAGTAGTAAAATCAACTTTAAAGGTGAAACTTTACCGTATATTAACAAAATGAGTTATCAGATGCATTTCCGTATGTACTTTTACGTGTAGAACACAAATCTCACCATGAAAATATTCGCAAATTGAATGTTTTTTATACAAACTCCAGTTTATGATCGAAAATGAACAAAATTCCATAGAAAGTAATGCCGTAAAGGAACAACAATACAACTGTGGGAAATTGGAAGGTGGGCACGGGATTATAAATACATAAAAGATACTGGTTTCTAATACCTTTTGGGGGCCTAGGGCGCTTGCAATCGCTAAACCACTGATCGACTACACGGTTTTTAAGAAAGAAGCGAAGCGCAGGAGCGAGCATCGCAAAAAAGCGAGTGCACCTCATGGAGATGCGTAGCAAATCGTTCCGATGCCCAGAGGTTTCGCAATTTGGCGACCTCGGCAAAGCCTGGGGGCTCCGTTACGTTCTTAAAGTTAGTTCTTTAAAAAAAAGGAATTTTACAACTATAACGTTTTGCAATAAATATGTTGTAGTTATAAGTAAACTTAGAATTCGTTTGTTGAACTTTACAAACCTAAATAATATTAACGGACTTAATATTTATTTACATTTATCTTTAAATAAAGACGAAAACGTGAAATGATGGGGAACAAATTGATTGAATCACTTTTTAATAAAAAATCAAAGAAAGTGAAATCTGTTTAGATTGAAAAACAATTCATTATGCTTATTTTCATTTTTAGAACTTGTTAATTCACTATGATTAGTATTATTGTTTAACTGTTTCATTTTAAAGTTCAATTTCGAATATTTATATAAATAATCAAATCAGTTGCGGTTTCTCGTGCTTACCACAGTTATGTAAAATATTTAACTTTCAAAAAATGAATAGTAAGCGTGTATGTTAACTAAGATGTTTGAAACAAATATAAGATGTGACATGACAGACGAGAATTTATTTTGGTAAGTATTTTGAAACATGTTTACTGTTCTAATTATTAATTGTTTTTAGTTTGTAATATAGTTATGATAGTGTTTGTATGGTAAGGGGTGTACGTAAACGAAGAGAGCGCAGGAGAAGCGAGAGTGTTGCAATTTTGTTCCGGAATTACACACCAAAGAGGAGAGGGGCTGAAAAAATGTACGTACGAAAGTAAAAATTCAAATTGTATTATTTAAAATGTCCGCATTAAATAACAGTGTAGTCGTCGATCAGTGGTCTAGCGATTGCAAGCGCCCTAGATACCCACAAGGTATTAGAAACCAGTATTTTTTATGTATTTATAATCCCCTGTCCACCTTCCCCTTTCCCACAGTTCGAAGTATTGGCAATCGCTAGCGATACATTTCTTCCATCGTTCCGGCAATGTGTGGATGCAAGACCAAAAAAAAAAAAAAAACTATGCCTTGTGCTGCAAATCAGTCTGATGAGGATCTTTGCTAGAAGGTCGAAACGTTACATGTAATTTATATTTTTACGAATAATATAGTCTTGTTCAGCAGTTCAGTGTTTTTGATCTTAATTGCAAGACGTGCAACTATCTTTTGTTGTAAGCCATTTTCGTACATTTTAGTAAGATGTGAAGCGCTAGTCAGCAAGTGCGTGTCCCATGGATGCAAATAAGTGAAAATCTCAAGGCGTCAAGTCTGGTGAGTAAGTCGCATGCGGAAGGATTTCTCAGCCAAACGTCGCAATCATTTCCTTGACCGGTTTTGCTGTGTGGGAGGGTGCATTATCGTCAACGCAATCACTTTATGTTGTCTTTGGTCATATTCTGGTCGTTTTTCACGCAAAGCTTGATGCAAACGTTGTCGGTAACGTTGGGCATTAACGGTTTCGTCAGATTTCAGCAGTTCATAATAGATCACTCCCTTCTGATCCCACCAAACACAAATCATTGTCTTCCGTCCATAGCGATTTGGTCTTGTAGTCGATGTCGCCGGTTCTCCTGGAGTTACCCATGATCTTTTACGTTTAGGATTCTCGAAATAGATCCAATTTCCGTCACCAGTCACAATTCGGTGGAGAAATGATTTCCTTTTGTACCTGGCGAGCAGAATTTCGCAAGTGATTTTTCGGTTTTCCTGCTGTCGTTCAGTCAATGTATGTGGAACACATTTTCCCACCTTCTGAATCTTGCCCATGGCTTTTAAACGTATGGAAACTGCTTCTCGTGTCACATTTAATTGATCCCCGAGTTGTTGTTGCACTTGAGCGTCATCCTTATCCAACAAAGCTTGCAATTCGCTGTCTGCAAACTTTTTCGGTGGTCTTCCTCGTATTTCTTTTCTCACGTCAAAATCGACACTTTCAAATTTTGTAATCCACGCGTAGGTTGATTTAGCGCACGACTGAAACTGTTTGGAAACAAGGCTTGATATCTCTTGATATATAGAACACAGAAAGAAAATTGGGAAATTGGGTTTTTGATGCGGCCATTTTGGATCCAAGTTTACGACTTGTTGAAAGTGTTCTTATATTGTCGTGACCTACTTGTGATGGTACACCTTCAAGTAAAACTTCATTTATCCAGCTCAAACGGTATGCAAAATGGGATTTTAGGCTGTCATTTTGGATCTAACATGGCGCCTTTTCCCAAATGTTGTAATATTTCCCTAAACTACTCGTCATAATGCACCTTTATGCCAAATTTCGTATCTCTAGCTCAAACAGTGTGGAAAATTGATTTTTATGTCCGCCATTTTGGATCGAAGATGGCGTCTTTGGATACATCATGTAATATTTTAGTAACATACAAGTGATAACCGTGTTGCCAAATTTGATATTATCTAGCTGCAGCCGTTTAGGCTGTATATTCCATACAACAATGGGTTCGGCGGCCATTTTGGATCCAAGATGGAAACTTTCTCAACATTTCGTAATAGTTTCTTGAACTACTAGTGACAATACACATTTATGCCAAATTTCGTATCTCTTGCTCAAACGATATGGAAAATAGATTTCTTGCTTCCGCCATTTTGGATCCAAGATGGCGTCTTTGAATTCATTAGGTAATATTTTCGTAATCAAACAGTGATGTTGTACATTTATGCCAAATTTGATTTCAATAGCCCCAGCGGTTTAGGCTCTGTATTCTATACAAGAATGGGTTTGGCGGCCATTTTGGATCCCAAATGGCGACCGATTTTGCTCATTAAAAAACTTAACCGAGCTATTAAGCCTAGAAACAACATATAAAAATTTGGTTCAAATATCTTCAAAATTATGGCCGCTAGCATGCTAATATATGAATACATACATAGATATCGTACCGATCTCAATAGGTAGATTTTTCTTCGAAATTTACTTAAAAATGTTGTGATGATGTCAAACAAAAAGTATTGTTATTAAGAAAGAAAGTAAAAAACCTCAATCGAAATGTTATTAGGCTTAAGAATAAATAATTATGTGTGTCTAATTCAAAATTAGCGCTTATAGAAAGAAGGCTTTTAAAGGAGAAAGAAAGTACTTGTCCGAGTAAATCTCTTAGCAGAAAACAAAAATTGGTTCTTGATATGATGCTACTGAAGGCACAACGCAAAAATGGTAAAGGAATGAGGTTTAACAATGAGTTTTTACTAGAGAGTGTACTCTTGAAATAAAATTACCAAAAATTTCATGCAAGGCTTACTCTCGCTTCCCTCATGACGTCATCTCAGACGCCTTCTTCAGGAATTGAAATGCACTTACGGAGTAAACAAACATGGACGTAAAAATATAATAGGATTAGTAACAAGCAATTCACTCAATGTTATAAAAATGGGACGGCGGAGTGTACAGTTTGCCATTCCAACATGGCGGATCGCGCATACTTCTGAAAAGGAAGCAGACGATTGTGAATGTGCAAATAAATTTTAATTATCTAAATTTGTCCTTAACTACTAATTATTATAAAATAAGTGTTATTGCAATACACTTCCTTCTCAGGAGCAGTGATCATTCAAATCTTGAAACCTGATATTATTTCACTATTATTATTGAAGAAAAAACTTCAATATTGTTTTACCTGTTTATCCTCACACGTACCTCTTGGTCAGCTTCATCAGACGCAACCTTCACATACCTTAAATTATTTCACGTAAATTTAAAATTTATAATTAAAAGTGGCTCAATTAACATTACTTCTTATGGTCAGTTGCAATGTTTTGGTCAATTCAATATGGCGGCAAGTCGCACTTCCGGCTCATAAATTTTGGCTTGTTACTAGTCCTATTATATTCTTACGTCCATGTAAACAAACAAGCACTTGCTGTCTATAAGTGAAAATTTCCGAAACGAAACAGAAAGCAAGAGATTAGGAATAGTTATATTTAACGATGTCAAACTGAGAGAAGAAATGGCTTTTATGACGCCAGAACACCAGAAAAGAAGTTTGGTAAATCATGCGTTAGTTTTTATGTTTGTGCCAATCTTACACCGGTGGATTCAACCCATAGCCATTTATGCAAGCAGAAATGCTAACTAAACCTGGGGAGCTACTGGTAAAAATTTTGTTACAAGTTATTATCAACTTGGAACAAGCTGGTGAAAGAATAATGGGATTCACGCCAGATGGTAGTCAACCAAACAAAAAAGTGTGGCACATTTTGAGGATTTCCGGGAAAATAAACTCTGTAAATAGTTCCGTTCCTTACCCTGTTGATAAAGGTAGACGACTTTGGGCTTTTTCGTATGCTGTGCATATTATTAAGTGCGTAAGGAACGGACCACTTTCACAAAAACGTAGAATTACTTTTCGAAAATAGAAATATTGATTTCAATATAACAGACGAGTGTTTGCTTTGGATACTTTCCCGGAATCCGCTAGTCTTCGAGTTTGTCCAAAATTGACTTCAACTCACATTGATCCCTAACCATTTCAGAGAATGAATGTTCGTCTCGCCTTTCAAATGTTCAGCAGAAGTGTTGCAAAATGTATTGCGTTTTTCAGATCTGTAAACATGGATGGTTTTCAGGGAAGTGAAGGGACTGAATATTTTTCTAAAACAATGAATGATCTAGCCGATGCTCTGAACTCCAATTCCTCATCTCTTTTCAAAGGTTCAACAGCCCACAAAACACTTCTTAATATGGAAGAAATACTCACGTCATTTGAAAATAATTTCGCATCCGATAGAACTCTAGAATCTCTGAGAGTTGCAATCTAGAGCACCCTAGAGATTTCAGAATATTTGTGGGCAAGAGGGTTCAGGTATGTCCTCACAGTTAAATTTAATCAAGACCCATTAGAGCGACATTTCGGCATTTACGATCACTAACTTGCGACGACTACCCTTCGACTGTTGATGTTCTGCATTTACATATACTGTAATGTCTATACATTCCTGTTAGAAATGTTCTGTCAGCAAGTACTAATATTGAGCACAATGAGGAGGCACCTTTAACATCATTCGTGAATGAAATGCGGAAAATGGCAAAGCGCATAATGGAACAAAATAAAAATGTCACTGAAAATACTTTGGCGAAATTTGAAGAAAAATCAATAAAAACTTTTTAAATACATTATTTTCTTAATCAATTCGTACTAAAAAGTAAAAAAATAAAATGTTTATGCATGACTAAAAAGAAAATCATGAGGCGCGCTTTCATATACAGTTACTTAAAAAAATCTTGAAATGACACACCCCATTCTTTTCTTTTTACTCATGCATAAACAAAATTATTTTTTTACTTTTTAGTACGAATTGATTAAG
>JAGDQP010065965.1:0-11345 GCA_022664845.1 Lepisma saccharinum | reverse complement strand
CTCAGTTCTTCCTCTCGCTAGTCGCAAGTTATTATACTAATTCAGCATGAAATTATACAGGTAATTAGGTTATTCTTAACTATTGTTTTAAACTTCTTTTTCACAGACGGGAATAACTAACTCGCATTTAAATACGTTTTCATACACTGATATTTCTAACTGCTATTGTTAACAGCTATTTACATATAGCAACTACTACTATCTCTTATGGAATAAAAAGCAGTTTTGCACATTTTTTAGGGCGAAATTTCTGTCAGTGGATAGACGGGGGTGGGGAATTTAATTTATTACTTAGGTCCCCTACTTTAACTTTCGAGTTCATTGTGCATACATTTCTTGTAAATAACATTCATTTGAAGGTTTCTATTGCGTTTTTCTTCATTTTCTGGTCGATTATTCTATTCTTACGTCTCAGCACTTTACAATGTGCAGACGTTTTTCCATACGTTTGAAGAATAAACAAATCACCAACTTTTTCTAACTCTACAGGAAAAAATACAATATTTGTAAACTGTTTGAGCAGTACGAAAGTATCAGAAGACCGTTTTCAATATTCAGTACCAATATTGTTTCCTTTCAATAAATAATAAACATATTATACAGTTTTTGTTAATTTCCCACAAAACAATTTTGAATTCAATTTTGAATTTTGATTCAATTTTGAAAATTGATGAAGTATTTTGCTCCACTTTTTTGGATTAGACCAACACATTCGTTTATTCTCGCGGTAGAGAGAACTAAAAATGTATCTATGCCATTATTCATATTAGAGAGGAGTTCATAGTCATCGAATACATCGTTTAACGAAGATTGAACTGGTTTTAAGGCGTGGCAGGTTCTCATGTGTCTGTCAAGATTTTTCTCATGATTTGTTCATTGCACACGAAACACGATTCCGGTTCCAGTTTTCTATTTTTAGAAGGAGGTGAAGATAATTCGGTGACTTCGGGGTGACGATTTTTATTATGTTGGGCGTGGTTTCCGCTAGAAACAAGTACGCCCTGAGGTTCACACAAAACGAACTTCACTCCTTTCACCACTACTAACACATTTCAGTCTAGTGAAACTTCCTATTCATTATGAGCACTCACGCCAGCTGTATTCATCGACTCTAAAGACGTTATGACTAGTAGGTCTTTATTTCTCTTCTTAATAGCAAATTTTATCCTTCTATTAACTTGTTTTATCAAAGCAATTTATCAGTTTCTTTCGCTATGGAGTAAATGTATTTGCAATCATTTTAAAATTTTAACATGACATGTAATTATTATTTGTTCGGGTAATATTTATCCTCTTGATTTATTTTTTATATATTGCACTTAATGACTTATAATAAAATACAGAGTTCTTTGAATGTTTCATTTGCGTGGCAGTCGAACATTTATTTAAATTTTTTAAGAAAAACAATGATATTTCAATCCAATTTATTAAGTAAAGTTTTTTAGGTTTATAATTCACATGTTTTAATAATATAAAATGTATGCACGTAGGAACGCGGTATCCATACACGTTTTGAGGACACATGTTAGGACCAGGCTATTATATTATATTTTAGAAGTTAGAAGTAACTTTGTTTCAAAAGAGGAAAATAATGAAAAGAATACAAATTTACAATCACGGTTACAAAATAAATATCCCTAAAGAATTACAGGGTTATTGCTACCAAAACGAAGTTGTGGAAAGCAATCTGTTCACCCTTTTCTTACCTACAATATCAAATAAAAATACGCATAGATTAGATACTATTGTTAGTTGTTTAGAAAAAAGAATAAACTCTCACGTACAGTACCTAATTAAAAGAAAAGCGCTGACTTGGAATTCACTATGCAGAATGAATTATGTAGAGCATAATTAGATGCAAAAATTAGCAAAAGAAACACTCGTCAAAATATCGTATGATAATATGTGTTTACAGTGAGTTTCACATTTCGCTTGTGAGCCGAACCAAAATGACATGCTTTTGACGAAAATCGAAAATAAGTGTTTTTTTCCGAATCCAATGTCGTTTCGTTTGAACACAGGTTTGGCATATGTATGTACAAAAAAATCTACAATTCTGAGACTAGTTACGTGCAGTCAATGACACGAACAGAGGTGAAATATAAGCCTAGTAACTTGTCTTATACGATACCACATATGTTAATACTTGTTCATACAATTTATTCAAAATTTACAATTTTTGAGATCTTTATGTTTGATTCAAGATTGTAGCATAGCTAACGCGGAAACTATGATACTCACGGTAAAGATAAATGGTTGTACGTTTACATTTGTTCCTACCCACTTTCTCCTCCACGATTAGAAATTAGTATCTTCATTACAGCTGCATCGATACAATGTTACACAACTTTGTTAACTTTGCAAAAATAAAAACAATAATATATTCGAAATAATCAAAAAACAAACTGTTCTTATGGAAAGCTATTTACTTAAAACGGGCCATACGTTAGAAAACTAAACCATCTATATTATTTTCATTTAGATACAAGTCCCATAAGCCACAATGTTTGTTAGTCTATTAAATGATAAGCGAAAATCTATGGTATTTGTCCATGTATTTCTACTATGATTAAAACATGTTTATTCATCACAGAAATTTTACCCTTTAGTGTTGGTATGATGATTGCTTGATTGGAAATAGCAATGCCTTAAAGACAACTTTCATGTTTCATTTAAGGACAATAGATATGTCATTTAAGGACAATGGACAATTTATGTTAGCTTTAAATGTAAAATAATATTTTAATTTTAATGATATAATATTTCTTTTTTGGACTGGTAATTGAAGAGGAAAGAATTGGTGTATTTATTTTAGGAAATTTAGATGTTGATCATAATTGACGAGGTCAATATTTCCTACAAATATAATATTTCGGGTTATGGATATAATAATCAATAAATTGTATGTTCGAGATATTCTGTATTATTAACTAAAGTATTATAAAACTAGCTTGGAGATTTGAGGAAATAAAATCTGGTGAAATTACTATTAGTGTGTTCCAAATGATATTCATATTTCAAAAATGGAAATCTAATATATCTATAAACTGCCCTTGGAGACTTTTTGGCTATTGTGTAGTTCCTTACAGATTATGATGAAACTTAATTCTCATTTGCGCATGAAAACAGTGTTTTTTGGCATTGTTATTAGTGAGAGCTCTTAGCAATATAAAGGGAACACGATGGACAAGAGCACCAAACTGTACAAGGTTCTTTTATTATATCATATGCTAATATTTTTTGGTAGGATCCACGCGATCAGCGCTCATGGATCCTGTCAGGTGACATTTTTATGGATCGGCCTGCGAAACAGAAGGGGCATATTTTTCTATAGGCTGACATGACAACTTGGAGCTTCACCCTCCTGTAAAAGATCACATTCCGGTTGTAAAAATATTCGGGTTATTAACTAATAAAAAGTGTGTTGGAAAATGTTAGAAACAAGTGGACTGAAAATATATCTTTTAATTATTTTATTAAAGGATTTAGACTTCAAACTTTAAGAAGTAAGAAAAGCAAAGGAAACGCTAGACATGTTCTGTGTTTAATAAACTTTGCAAAAATCATTTGGGAGCTCAGTTTCTGCTGCAATTGCACTTGCAAAGTTCTGTGTAGGACATAGAGTGTTCTTGCAAGCACACTTTCCTGTGCAACTAGCTGCAGCTTTGCAACCACACTTGACAAGTTCACCACATGCCTTAGATGCCACTGGTAGCGCTGTCCAGAATGGAGTCCAGCGCTGACTGTCTCTGTCCATTTTCCACTCCCATCCCTCCGGATTTGGTAGCTTCTGCTGAGATACATCACATGTGCATCAGATCCCTGCTTGGTAAACAGCACGATTTGTATGTTCAAAAACAGCAGAACGTGTTGGTGGGATGGCATCCATTGTCTTGTTTTGCTGACAAAACATTTCTATCCGAGCTTTACTCACTGCCTCCAATTGACTTGTTTTCTGGTATATGCTTACTGTGAAGCGTTCAATAATTCGAAAACTGTGACTGTGAACGTCCACTGCTATGAGGGATTACTGACAATTTGGTGAAGGTTGTAACTTTCGGATAACATTTCCAAGCCATCCATCCTGATTTATTTCCTTTCCCAAGGAATGCCGAGATAGTTGTTTAGCCAGTGAAGCTGTGAAACACTGGCAAAGCTGTGGAATTCTCCTTCCCCAAGGTTTGAGCAATAACATTCACATGGATATAGGAAAAATTCCTCCCTGTACCGAACGCTAAATAGATATTGGCATTGGGACACAAGTCTTGTAGTTGGTGAAACTTTCCTGTCAGAATAACTACGACATCGGTGTCGACAGTGCGGAACAACCAAGACACAGATCTTTGTTGCAGGGCATGTTGTACATGTAAGACCCGTCTTGTATCTACCTCTTCGTGGTTACAGGCTGGCACGGATAGGTGACTACCTCTCACAAGAACTCCATCTCCATTTGTTGTCACTATTTACTTGCCAAGGGGAAGTTCTCTGCTATCGAACTTCTCTGCCAGGAACGTGAACAGCTCCTGCTTGCTGCCTGCATCACACAAGAAGTTTTGCCACTCTCATGGAATTTTATTTTGACTTGCAACTTTCTTAGTTTTCATTTTCCTCTTTTCTCTCTGACCGAGTTTTTGATGCTTCCTTTTACATACCTCTCCCATACAATGTCTACCCTTCTTGAGTTATCAAGCTGCTGTACTATGTAAGGTATGAAAACATCAATGGCATAATCTTCAAATGTTTTGACACATGCAGTTGGCGAGAGGAAGAGCACTACAGCAGCACCATCGAGCACCTTCACATCAAAGAAAGTTGGCACATCTCTCTCGGCTGTTTCTTCCAAAGAATCCACCTAAGAAGCACGACTCAAAAGATTCACATCTGTTGATGGTTCTTCATTCAGGTCATCGAGGAAGGTTGAAAATGCAATTTCATCATCAATTTCATCGAATTGCAGTAAGTTTGACACGTTTTTCTCTGCTGTCTTTACCAAACATATCATCAAGTCAGACTTAATTCCAAATCGAATCTTTCCTTTATCAGACAAAGATGGAGGAAATGGGTGATTTTAATGACTGAAGAAAGTATTCACATCACAGTTCCGGTCTTGTGCGACGATGTACAATCTCGAAAACATATTTCCATCTGTCTTCAGACTTGGAATCTTGTATGCTTCCTTGCAACTGATTTTCGGAGCAGGAGATTTGAACAGTTGGAAGGAGTTCTTGTGAATTGGGTCCTGAATAGACCTTTCGTAGTCAATGAGAACTGACCCTTGTACTGTTGTTCGCCAACCTTTTCGATAATACGTACCATATTAACTACAGACTGGATGAGAACATCATGAAAATCTAAAGTCAGCAGTTCGTCAGTACCATTTAGGATGGGATTGCCCATTTCCCTCATAGTCTCTGCAAGGCTCAATACCTGTTGCTTGAAGCTCTGTGTTGCGATGCCTTCTTCATGGTGACAATGCATTACATTTTCCAGGCTGCGACTGAGTTCAGACTTTTCGAGTAACCGTGCTTGTTCAGGACCTGCTAGCATCCTCTTTCTTTGAAGGTGGGTGATGACAGATTTTCCAAGTCGCGTATATGGATAGGGATCCAGCGGGCATAATTCTGATTATCCAAAACGAAGAACCATGGAACCAGGGTTTTTCGTGATTCTACATACAGAACAAAATTAACTTCTCTATGAGCTCTAACCAGGAGAAGACCAATGAGTTCAAGCCTGAAGATAGTATCCCAATACTGAATGTTGGGCTGCTGCTAACCATTTCCTGTCTTCATGTTTCTCCTGAACTCGCAGTGTCTGTGGACTGTGATGCAAGAAAAGCATCTCTCTGGAGCTTCTTCAGAACAACAGCACATACCTGGTGTGCATGTCTCGTCCTGTTAATATGTGAGCAGCTGAGAAATGAATCGGCTGTTCATGACGATGCAAGTCCCACTTATGTCAGAGCGTCTGTCCACCCAGAGCCTTCGAGCCTACGAGCGTCTGTCCAATATATATATACACTCAACCCATTATTCACATCACATACATAACACATAAGGGACACTTAAGTAGCATAAAAGTACTCTGTAGGGACCCAAGTATTGCCATTTGTATTACGACACTATTTAACAGCTATGCGCTCTGTTCGCGGACACGCCCACTTAGAATATAATTCATAACTCACGAACCATTGTCTTGTTCACGTCGATCCTACCAAAAATCGAAAGTGTTAGCAATAGGGAACACATGAAAAAAATATGGTGCTTTTGTCTAAAGTGTCCCCATACTATAAAATTTTAGGTCTAAGAGATTGCACTATTATCAGTTTTATTAACAAATTATCACAAATTTATCAGTTTTGGTTTCCTCATTTTCGTTTTATTCTTATTTGTATTACACTATGCTGAAGAATTGCGGAAGAGAGGGGTAAATATTATCTCATTATATATATTTAGGCTATGTTCTGAATCTATTCACATCAGAACAATACGGAATATTTACATAAGTTATGTACACGGAATTATAATAAGAAACTTACCATAATGTCCTCGAAATGGTGGATCTGTTTCTATTTGGCCTGTTAAACAGTAAAATATATCATTCTTCTCACACAGTTTACAATCTTAAAATTAATAGCATGTCAATAATTTCAAGCAATGTATTCAATATAATTTCAAAACATCAGTTCAAATCAATACAACTAGGAGTTTGTGTAGTTGATTCCCCCCAAAAAATATAGTTTAAAATTGAAGCCAGAATTTCTGAATTCTCCACAGATACTGATAGATTTTTTTAACATACCAGTGCATCGAAAAGCATGCGGTAGGTTCTGACTTCCAATTCAACGTATCGATATTCTCTTCAATTTGATATGCTCGATTTTGTGATTGTTCTATTCCAAACTGGACGTGGTTCTACCGATCAGAAAAAAAGATTCAAGACAATATGACAGCTACAGAGTAAATAATATGTATTTGAAAAACGGACGTAACGAAGTTTTCACAGATTAAATTTAAACCTGGACCATTCAAATTATAATTATTTTAAACTACAGAAAATTACGTAACCTTTAAACGAGTTACGGAAGGGAACACAGAAAGGTATTTTTCGCCCGGAGAATTCCTCCTAGTCCCCTTCCAAATACGTTCTTAAGTTTAGCCAATGCAAACAAGTTACAATCAATGAACTCACAAAGATTAAAATCATAGTTGACTTCGTAAAAGCTGTCCCGGTCGAAACGATTTGCTAGGTAATCGTGATAGCACAGGCCTCATTTGTGTATGATGTAATGCATGAAAGACTACCAGAACAAAAAATGTTTTTTTTTTTCACTTAATGACAGCGATACATTGAACATATATTGACAGAACATAAAACTTACTTGCTATAACACCCTTACTGACTAAAATAAAAAAAACATAACATTTTACACACAGACATGCTTAGCATCACCCCCTCCCCAGAAAAGGTGCGGCTCATACAGAAGGGAAAAATTAATATCGGTGCTTAGAGGTCGAGGCTTTGCACAGAAGAGAGCTCGGAACAGTACCTAGCTGCCTGGGAAGTAGGGAAGGGGTAACAACAAGTGAAAGTCGTTAAGCTAAATCAAATTAATTTCCGGCTGCGGAGAACCCCTGTTGCCAATTGTTTGTGCCGCGTCGTCAATAATTTGTTTGTACCCCGAAAGCGGCGTATGCATTTTACAATTTAGAATTTTAGGTTTTTCATCGTTGGGGATCCAAAGTTAATTTTGCATTTCCGCAGAGTGTAGTTGATGTACTTCAGACTGTATTTCTACCTGCACTTTTGTCACTGGATCGTACGAAAATAAATATTTCTTAAAATCAATTAGCACTATTTGTTTGTCAACTACATTCTTTCTCCTTCCCCTAACTTGTTTCTTTCCTTACCTTGTGTTGTTTTCATGCCGTAAACCTTAGACCTTAGCTCAACGAAAGCTAGTAGAAAATCCCCGCTTAATTCATTCTTCAATCTTACCTATTGATTGTTTTGTGTGAAAATTATTTATTTTATGTCCGCATGATAAAAATTTCGCAAGACATTTTATACTCAAACGAATCCGTGTCAGTGTACACCACTTCTGTTTTATTGCTAGAACGAAGCTTTATTATATCGTAATGAAATTTGGTACACTTTCAATTTTCCGATTTCCATGATACTGTCATCCACAAAAACTAAGTTGTTTAATTTTATAGACTTACGGAAGAAAAGAACAAGTGAACGAGTTTCCGAATAAATTATCCGGGATTTGAATTAAGGCATAGCAACAGATTTCTCGGCTTTTCTTGGATGAGAAACAAGTCGAACTTTGACACGCCTACCAATATTTTCCATTGTGTTTTCTGAATACGCTATTGCTGAGGAACATGTAAAGATCCTTCTCAAATTCCGTAGTAGCCTTAGTTCTACAGTTATTGTCTGACTAACTATAATTATCGATCCATGTTGATCGATGTAACCAGAGTTTAAGATATAATACGTTTCCAATGTAAATATTTAACAACCGAGTGTGGATTACATATTAATTTTTATGATCTATCGTCAACAATAATTTGATACGCTTCCCGTTGGAGGTAATCATTAACAGATTCAAAATCGGCATGATTTTGATGCAAATGATATGGATACTCACGGTCCACTTCTATGAAGAAATCCTTCTTCAGGGTGATCATTGAGATGTTTTAATATTTTGGTTGGGTCGTTCCAATCTTCAGGGCTTTCTCCAATCGGAAACCGTTTTTAGGTAGCGGCTCTAACATCGCCCAAGCATAAAGAATATTAGCGTCAAGATACATCAAGGAATAAATTTCCTTTTCAATGTAGAAATCAGAGTCGAGAAAATTGTTATTAGCCTGTACGTACCTCAGACTACATTGTGAAACACCATCGCGGATTGATATTTTTACAAAAAGTGTATGTTAATATCAGAAAACAACGGTAGGATAAGTTTAGTTTCATATAACATTGTGACCCAGCTCAAACCAAGGGATGTATAATGATAGACATGATCTATTTTGTTATCTCGGATACATGTGTTTCTGAAATTTATTATTACATCCGCGGTCATTAAGAGGTCAGTTGTTAAATAATGGTCATGAAACTTCCCCAAAATTGAGCAGATTTTAAATTTGTGGACCGTGATATCAGTACATTACAGCTGTGAATATGAATTGTTTGCCTACCAACATTATGTCTTACAAAGACGGAAAATAGAATGAAATTAATTTTGAAAATTGATCATGTATTTTGCTCCAGTTGTTTGGATTAGACCAACACATTCGTTTATTCTCGCGGTAGAGAGAAATAAAAATATATGTATGCCATCTTTCATATTTGAGAGGAGTTCATAGTCATCGAATACACCGTTTAACGAAGATTGCACCTGCTTTAAGGCGTGGCAGGTTTTCATGTGTCTTTCAAGATTTTTCTCATTATTTGTTCATTGCACACGAAACATGATTCCGGTTCCAGTTCTCTTTTTTTATAAGGAGGTGAAGATAATTCGACGACTTCGGGGTGACAATGTTTATTATGTCGGGTGTGGTTTCCGTTAGAAACAAGTTTACCGCAGGGTTCAGATGAAACGAACTTCACTCCTTTCACCACTATTTACACATAGCAATCTGGCGGACCTTCCTATTCATTTTGAGCACTCACGCGCACTAGCTGTATTCATCGACTCTAAAGGCATTATGTCTAGTAGGTCTCTATTTCTCACCTCCTTCTATTAACAAATTACCTCCTTCTATTAACTTGTTTTATCAAAACAATTTATCAGTTTATTTCGCTATGGAGTAAATGTATTAGCATTCATTTTATCATTTATAACATGACATGTAATTATTATTTGTTCGGGTAATATTTTTCCTGTTGATTTATTTTTGATAGATTACACTTAATGACTTATGATTAAATAAAGAGTTCTTAGAATGTGGCATTTGCGTTGCAGTCGAATATTTGTTTCATTTTATTAAGATAAACAATGATATTTTAACGCAATTTGTTAAGTAAAGTTTGATAGGTTTATAATTTCCATGTTTCTAATAATATAAAAATGTATGCAGATAGGAACGCCGTATCCATACACGTTTTGACGACTGTAGGACATGTATTTATTATGTTTTAAAAGTTAGAAGTAATATAGTTTCAAAAGAGGAGAATAATGAACAGAAAACAAATTTACACTCATGGTTACAAAAAATACCACTAAAAGGTTACTGCTACCAAAAGAATTTGTCGAAAGCAACCTGTTGTAAAATGTTTAGAAAAAAACTCTCATGTGCATTACTTAATTAAAAGAAAAGCGCTGACTTAGATTTCACTATGCAGAATGCTTTGTGTAGAGCAAAATTAGATAAAAAGTTAGCAAAACAAACGCTCGTCAAAAGAGGAAAATAATGAACAGAAAACAAAATTACACTCAAGGTTACAAAATAAATATAACTAAAGAGAATTAAAGGGTTACTGCTATCGAAAAGAAGATGTCGAAAGCAAACTGTTCACCAATGTCTTAACTACAATATCAAAGAATTATACGGATATATCAGATATTATTGTAAATTGTTTAGAAAAAAGAAAAACTCCCATGTACAATACTTAATTAAAAGAAAAGCGCTGACTTGAAATTCATTATGCAGAAAGCATTGTGTAAAGCAAAATCAGATAAAAAGTTAGCAAAACAAACACTCGTCAAAATGTCGTATGATAATATGTGTTTACAAGTAGTTTCATATTTCGATCGTAAGCCGAACCAAACTGACATGCTTCAGACGATAATCGTAAATAAGTGTTCTTTCCGAATTCAATGTCCCCTCGCTTGAACACAGGTTTGTCATATGTATGAACAAGAAAAAAATCTATAGTTCTGAGAATAGTTACGCGCATTCAATGACACGAACAGAGGTGAAATATAAATCCAGTAACTTGTCTTATACCACACAAGTTAATACTTGTTCATCCAATTTATTCCAAATTTACAGTTTCTCAGATGTTCATATTTGATTCAACATTGAAGCATAGCTAACGCGGAAACTGTGATACTCACAGTAAAGATAAATTATTGTACGTTTACGTTTATTCCTACCCACTTTCTCCTCCACGATTAGAAATTAGTATCTTCATTTCAGCTGCATCATTACAATGCTACAGAGCTTTGTTAATGCAAAAATAAAAGCAATAATATATGCGAAATAGTCAAGAAATAAACTGTTCTGATGGAAAGCTATTTACTTAGAACGGACCATACCTTGGAAAACTGAACCATCTATTTTTTTTAGATTCAAGGGTCATAACCTACAATGTTTGTCAGTGTTTTAAATGTTAAT
>JAGDQP010065964.1:0-11345 GCA_022664845.1 Lepisma saccharinum | reverse complement strand
TCCAGCCTTCTTAGTTCTGCTTTGTACTTTACTTCATTATCATGACTTATTTTCCTCTGTTCTGCCAATCTTCCTTCCAGTGTTACAACCCTGTTGTACCACGCAGTAAGCAGCCCCTCTATCTTTCGTATGGGTTCTTTCCCACATCTTGATTTACTCACTGTTCTCTCTACATCTTTTAAAGATTTCTCGAACTGTTCCTGATAATGTACCTGCCTGGCTGTCAGTTCCCCCTCGGTATCAATCTCCTCCTCTGAATACTCCTGAGGATTTTCTTTTCCATCTTTCGATTTCTTCTTAGCCTCGCCATCCCCATCCGCGGGCGATTCCTGCATTCTTTTCCTCCCTTTTTCTTCTTCCACTTCTTCAGGCATCTGCAGATCCCCTATAGAATCTTTCCTTGATAGGATCATTTCTGTTGCCTTTTCCGTAGTTTCCCACGGAGGAGTTCTAATTAGTGGTGTTCCTTTCGGTTTATTTGCCTCTGCTGCTCTCCTTTCCGCTGCTTTTTTCCTCTCCTCAATTTCCTGTTGCTTTCTCCTCAATGCTTCTTCTTCTTTCTTCAATACCTCGTCAGACAAGACATACTTGCTGAATAACTTCCGAGATTCCCCGTCTTTTCCAGTTTCCGACATCTGGCAACCGCTCGCAACCGATCACGTATGAAATCCGACGCCGCAAGACCGTAAATAATACTTTAACCGCCTCGCGCTCGCGCACCCACAAGAATACGAACTTTCGCAACACAGCGGCATCCCCAGGACCGCCGCTGCAGGAGCACTACACCCAAGAGAGCATTAAAAAAGTGGGAGGGGGTGGGAGGGGTGGTACCCCCTCAAAGGGTAAGGACATTTACGCAAAGCGAAGGAAAGAGAAGTAATTCTTCGATTTCTTTTTTTTTACTTTTCATTTTAATTTTTTTTCTCTTTTATTATTTTTCCCCTTAAAAAAGCGCGGGTGGTAAAAAGGGGTAAGGTGGGGTTGGAGTGGGGTGGCAGGGGGTGGTACTCGGGTGGAGGTGGAATGGGTGGTAGTGAGAGTGTTGAACTCTAGGTGAGGGATTAAGAAAAGGATTTAAAGGAAGGAAAGGTAAGGAATTCTTCAAAACATCTTTTTTTTAAATGTTTTTCCTATTATTTTTTTTATTTTTTATGTTTTTTATTTTTTTTATTTTTTTCGAAAAATTTGAGGTGGGTGGGGGAGGGGTTGGGGGTGGGGGAGGGGTCAGGGGGTTAGCACCTCTTCATAGGTATGGCCAATGCTCTCCCAAAGTTTCATGCACCCACCGCAGACGATCCCGGAGATATAAGCCTTTAGCCCTCCATGCCTGTCTCTATCTCTCTCTGGAACTCAGAAAAATGTTCAATGTTCAGATCGCTTAATAGGCTATTAATTAATTGTTTGTCCACGAACCACTTAAAAATCGTTTAAGAGCTTAATTAATTCTTAATAGCTCTTGACCGAAGGCTATTAACTAATTGCTTTTTTGCGCGGGAAATCTCCAACCACCAGAAGTATCAGGAGACTACCTCCTATCGAGTTCTATTCTCCTAATACACCTAGTCCACAGAAACCCTCCTAGCGTCCTTATTCTGGGGTCGATCTGTTTGATATTTCGCACTATTATGTTTGAAGAGTCGCCCGACCTATTGCTAGACTCAGTTTTTGAGTATCTTGCTCCCTTGACCGAATTTCAGGGTGCCAAAGTGGTCCTAAATTAGTTATGTCCCACGCAACACTCTCACAATGTACTTGCAAACTTTTTTCACCAATACAGAGGTCACATGCACTCTTAGCTGTACTTGGTTGGTCCTCTCAGCTTTGTTGCCTAGCAACCGGAGACTGACTTTATGCTACCGTCCCAATGTTCTTTCTCATAGCAACAGCGGTTAGCTATGGAATTTTCTTCAAGGTCACAAAATATATGAAGAATCTTGGTGATGTAGCTTCCACGTATTCACTGATTCTTAGTCCCACAAGAAATGCATGCAAACATTTAAGGTCCAATAACTCTTTAAAAAAAATCGCACAAGTATATCATTTTGTCAGTTTGGTTCTTGCACTGAATAGAAAATGTTTTCCTACTTACAATTTTCTTGTTCCTCGTTTCTCCCGGTTAAATCAAGGATTTTTCGGGAGCGATTTTATCACACGTCTTTCCGCTTCCACAACACAAACTCAGGAAAAATCTCAGTCAGAAGGTGCAGCCGCTGAACTGTTCTCAGAACCTTCCGATTGCTAAGCTAACGCTCTAGCAAACAAAGTTACTGCCGCGTGGATAATTGTCCTCTAAGGCTTAGTTAAATCATTTTGTTGAAATAGTACGGATGGAAAGAATGTAGTCATCGAAGTGTTAGTCCAATAGATTCCCAGGAAGCATTACTTCAGTCATATTTAATGGAACTAATTTACGAACGCGAGGAATGAAGCACGAAACTTTCAGTATAGTAATCTGAGTTTGACTTCCACATGCCATATCTAAACCATGTCTTGGAATACAAGAAATGTCAGGTGTCTATACTATCTTTTTCAGCCAACGTAATAATATGCTAAATTTCACATTTAATCCAAAAGTTATTGCAAATGTGCCCAATTCACTCTCAAGAATGTAAGAAAGCCTTACTCTATAATACTAAAGTGTATAGAAACAATTATTATGGAAAACTCAAGGAATTTCAAGTCACGAAATTAGTAGACACCATGGAGTACCTTCATATAGAATTTACGTGGTACAGCGTCCAAATTTGCATTTAGGTTCCGCCTAGGGTTGCTCCGAAGAAATATGACTTTCCTTACTACAAAGTCACGTTTCCACAACGATGTAAGTGTGCTGAAGTAACAATTGATATTGATGCCACACCTCGCTTGACTAATTCCGTAAATATAACTAAACTGTAATCGAAAAATGGCTTCATTATTACCGTTCCTACTAAGGTACTGGGTGTGGCGACCTTTCAAATTTCCATTGCACGCTGACACCACGCATTTCATGATTATAGTGTTTGTAGACGCTGTTGTCCCCTGTAAACAGTTCGTAGTTGGCAAAAGTCGCCCAGTACTATTTAGCGGTTAATATGTTGACAAAACACACGTACGCAGGTTTTTATTCCATAACCAGCTATCGTGGGACCAACGAGGAGCAAAACTTAAGATGACGTAGATGGTCGTGTAGTATTGTAAGGACACTACCATGGCCAATGCGAAGAAAACGGCCAATTACAATTTTATGAAACAGTCTGAAAGTCTCTATCCAGCTGGATAAACTAGGACTGGAGCTACTGGAATAGTATAACTCATATCCATGCTAATTATATTTCTCATGGCTGCTTTATGGGATTTCTGAGGAAAAGAATGTCTGGAGCTGCTCGAATAGCATAAGCTCTAATTCATGCTAATACTATGTTTTCATGGTTGCTTTATTGGATTTCTGAGAAAATGTAAATAATGTGTTACTTGGAGTATCAGTCTCCTCGTGAAGATCAACAACTAAGTAGTAGCCTCCAATTTTCTGGAACGGGATTTGAGAAGAAAAGTAAATGAAAGCAAGGCTTGTACTATCCTTTTACTTGGACTTCCAGTGTTGTCTTGGAGCTCATCAGCAAATAAATTACAAATGAAGTGTCCAGGAGAAGAATAGGGATGTCCATTAAACAGAGTTTGCACTCGTAACAATTTCTCCACAATGGCATCTAACCGCTAGGAAAGTTTCAATCCGAAATTGTGAATAATGCACAAGATTTTAGAATATTAAATACATGGGATTAAATAGTGAAATAAGATTTTAAAATGCGTTTTACGATAAATGATCTTTCATGAACATTTCCCATTCTTTTTCTGTACTCTCTTAATGGTTACGCGTTTTTATATAGATTTTACAACTAATTAAATTGGTTTTATTATACATACATTTATTCAAAATAGCTCCATAGTTTACAATAATAAATAATAATTCATAATAAAATTCCACTATAGCAGTAAGCATCCATAAGAAATATAAAATTTGACTTTTATTTATGGCCTTTAGGCATCTAAAGATCAGGCCGGAAGAGGGGAGGGGAAGGATTGGAGAAGGTGTAGACAAGGGCCTATGTTGAAGGTGCCATCCAGGCAATTGCTTGGTGTGACTGGAGAAGCGTGAGTGAGGACGGTCGTCCGCTGGGATCATACCCACGACCTCCCGAATGCTTCTCCAACGCTCTACCACTTGCTACGGTTGGTCGATATAAGCAATATAGAATTTCAATAAGTAGGATTCTTCGTATAATATTTAGCCTAATATTAAATAGTATTGAAAAAATTGGGCCTATAACTCTTATCTTGAATAGAATACTTCTGTATTGACATTGAAATACCAGTCTTTTTTACAACAATTCATTCGAACTCACATGTGCATGGCCACATACGCAAGCCCGAGTGACGTTACCGTATACCATCCATTATTATTTCAACAAACCTTGCACCCAGTACCTAACGACAAAAGTGTTTAAACAATTATGTCCACCCACAGCTTCCAGTCTGCGGTGAATGTCCGCCAACCCCGTGTGACCTTAAACACTGAAACACAGATGACTACGTTGTTCTTTCTTAGCAACCTATATCACTGACAAAAAGACCCAGGCGCACCCTGACTCAGGATCGGTTCACCTGCTCGACCAAACAAGTCATGCTTTGCTAGCTTTCTTCTGCGTTTTTTTTTCTTTTTTTTTAAGGACCCTCCTGCCACCCCTACCTCTTTGCTCTCTTAGCACAGCTTTGTTTCGAGCGCCTGAGGGTCGCAGCGAATCTAAAAGGGATTCTCCACAAAGCTGGGGTAGGCCATCCCCAAGTGGTCTCCCTGTCTCGACCCCTTCTCGGCGTCGAGACACGGAGTCCGTAGGACCTGAAATTGCATAGATTTAAACTGGTATCCAAAACAAAAGATAAAAAAAAGAAAAGAGTGTAGGAGGACTGAGGGGGGATATTTCTGTAGCCCAGTTCCCGATGGATAAACCTGGGCCCTATTTCCGCGAGTTGGAAGGAAAGTTACTATTTATTTTTTCTACTAGCAATGCATACATTATTTTACATATCCAAGTGACTTGAGCCATACAAACCTCAGTTATTTATTCATTTATATCTGTTTGTGTCATTATTATTTAAATTTTTATTATTGTCATTTAGTTCTTATTTATTATTTGTGCATTTCTCTGATTTGATTTATGAGAGTTTTAGATTTGTCTCTTTTTCTCTTTCATTCATTCATACTTTACTGTTTATTATCTTTATTATTAGTATTTTAACACGATTGCCACTCCTATTTTGTATCCGTTCTCTTGTTGAGCTTAGAGAGTTTCTACTTTACATTATTTGTGTTCCTTTTTCTAATTCTAATCTTTACTCATCACCTAATCTATACTACTTGTAACTACCTTTATCCCAGCAAACTATATGTCCCCTAGTATCACTAACTGAATATTTTATAGAAAACACATAAAGTCACATTCGTTCTTTCATTCATACTACCATTCATTCTGTACGCGGCTCCAAGCCGGTCGAATTGATTCAGGGCCCCGGGTAGCGGGATTTCTCCTCCAGATCCATGGATCGGGGCTGGTTCCGGAAACTCCTCCTCTTCTCTCTTCCAGACTCGCCGCGTCCATCACCTCACATCACACGCATTTTCTCACTTTCACTCGCGCACTCGCTGCATTATATTTCTTCCGCAGTTTTTAAGTTCCTACCATCCAGAGCTGGAGCGCTGTCCTGACTACAAGTCGGCAGCAACTCTGGGAGCGAACAAAAGGTTTTATCTTCGATCATACGTACAACATCGTGAGCGCTCTGTTATTATTAGTTTTAGGTATTTCTGTCTTCTAGGAAATGGGTACGCGATTGCCACGACCGTGGGGAAGATCTAAAATCCAGAAAGTTCGCATGACATCATTCAACCATTACTTTAGAATGAAATATCCCTCTTACACTCACACTCGCCATGCATACATAATACCCGATTCATCACCAACGAATACACAATCGGCCGACCGAACGCACGAGCAAGCGAACGATCGAGCGGACGAACACATGGTTACACGGACACAAGGAATCTAGTCTAAATACATTTGCTTGAGTTTGTTGCTCAGTAGTGTAATTCGTAGAATTATTTATTGTTTCGGTTTTATTGCCTATTAATATATCTCATTTTATATATATGCGAAATCCTCGCCGCGAGTAGATCCAGAGAGTTCCTAGTTTCCTCATTTTCCATTATGTCTCGTACTGTTGTGTCTTGTAATTCCAGTCTTAAATCAACTATTTGTTGTATAATTGTTCCTTCGTTATTTACTTGGTTTTCCGGGCACTCGAGGACCACATTTTCCGGGGTCGCCTCAAGGCCACACACGCACATCGGGGAGTCAACTCGTTCGAATTCATATAATTTGCTTCGGTACGGCCCATGGCCACTCAAAAAATGTACAGCGCCTCTGCTCGGGTTCCATCCTCTCCTTTGCAGTCGGTTGTATATATTTTCTATTATTCCATATAATCTTCTAGATTTTCTACTTCTTTCCCAGAAGTCTTGCCATTTAGATATAACAATTTCTTCTATTTCCTCCTTATTGTTTGGCAAGGTTCCTAAGATTTCCGTAGCTCTTATTATATTATTTTTCTTCATCCAATACAAAGCAGCAGACTTGATGTTCTCCAAATGCAGAGGCGCTATTCCTAATATTATGTTTAGTGCCACCCCAGGTGTAGTTCGATATGCGCCGGACATTCTTATTAATACAGATCTTTGCGCGCTATCCAGTTTATCTGCTAAACTCTTATTTTCTGTCAGCCTGTGTGCCCACACACAAGATCCATACGTGCCGATTGAATTATTAATTTGGTTATGATATAATTTGATATGTTTTATAGGCAGCCCGAATCTTGTTGTAGCTATTGAAGTTATTTTATTGCCAAATTTGATTATTTTATTTTTCGCAGCTTCTATATGCTCAATAAAGTTTAGTTTTTCATCAATGATGATCCCTAGGTATTTAAATGATTTAGCTCTTTTTAAGTTTAGATTATTAAATTTTATTATAGGGTTTCTTTCTAGTTTATTTTTAAATATCATGTACTGAGTTTTTTCAGCAGAGACCGTCAGTTTGTTAGTTTCGCACCATTCATGTATTGTCGCTAATATTTTCGTTGCTTTAATTTCCATTTCGCGTCTGGTATCTGCCTCAACCAATACTGCAATGTCGTCCGCATAGACGATAATTGACATTGCTTCCTTCATTTCGTTGATCTTCTTTATGCAGGGATCGATGCAGATGTCCCAAAAGACTGGGCCACAGATCGATCCCTGCGGACATCCCTTATTCGGTCTCCGGGTCATCTTTTCTCCTGGGGCACGCAGGCTGACTGTTCTGTTCGTACAGTAGTCCCCGAGTATTCTTATTATGTAATTTGGTATTTCGCTCATCTTAAGGTTTAAAAATAGGGCCGGCCACCACAGGTTGTCGAAGGCTCCCCTGATGTCAATGAAAATTGCCAAAACATATTTACCATCTGCCCCCCTCACGCCATCGCAGAACTTATTCAGAGCGTCCTCGGTTGACCTTCCTTTCCTAAATCCAAATTGCGTCTGATCTTCCTCAATTCCCTTCCTAGATTTACAATTAGCTTCTCTAAGACCTTACCAATGACGTTCAGAAGGCAGATAGGTCTATAGGATCTTGGACTAGACCTTGGCTTCTCTCTGCTTTTCAGAAAGATTATTAGGTTGGCTTAGTTCCATTTTTCCGGGAATCTTCCCTGCCTCAAGCATTCGGTGAGGAGCCTTGCCAGGTACGGGATCCATAAGTCCTTAGTCTTCTTGAGTATTTCTGATTTAATGCCATCTGGGCCCGGAGCTTTTTATTTTTTAGAGATTTAATTGCCTGATCAATTTCAAAATTTTTCACTGTCATTTCATCATTTTCTTCTGTTACCGTTTGATCTAATATTTCCTTCATTCTCGCTCTCATTCTTTGCTGTTCTTCCGTTTCTTCTTCTTCCATATTCTTTGGTATAAGTTCTTCCATTAATAGTTCTACTGATTCTTCCCACGTTGTGGTATAGTTTCCATCCGTTTTCTTTAATGTTGCTAGAGTTGTGGGTGTTGTCTTCTCCATACAAAACTTGTATGGCGAGCCCCATGCGTCCATTTATAGGTTGTCTTCTACAAATGCATCCTAAGACTCCTTTTTTCGTATGCGTATTTTTTCCTTATACTCGTTCTTGACCGTTCTGTATGGTTCTAGTTTTCTATCTCTAAGCTCCGGGTCCTGTGCCAATTCATAGCTCTTCCTTTTTGCCCTGACAATTCTCCTCATTCTTTCCAGCTCCCGACACCAGAAAGGAGCCGTGGTATTTGTCTTAATCTTCCCCTGCAGCGGACAAGAAGCTCTAATTGCTTGCCTGATTGAGCCCTCCAAAGTTGCCGCTACCTGGTCCACATCAGTTCGGACTTCTATCTCAGGGAAGGTCAAATGTCTTTGAAACTTATCCCAATTCATTCTTTTGATGTTATATTTAAAGGAGTCCCCTTCCTCAGCAGCACCCTGCGCTGCATTGTTCGCCGCGCCAATTTAAAAAATAATTGCATTATGGTCGCTTGTGGTCCGGCTATCCAAGACTTGCCAATTATCGATTTTATTATAAAGATTTTGCGTTGTTAATGTTAAGTCTATATTTGTTTCTGCTCCTGCCCTGTTACAAAAAGTTGGGGGCTGTCCCTCCTTATTTACTACAATCAGGTTATTTGCAAATATTAATTCTTCGAGTTCTTCTCCTCTTCGTCTCTCTCTATCATTTCTAACGTTGCTGAACCACAGAGGTGACTTTGCATTTGCGTCCATAGTTATAATTATTTTTTGGTTCTGGTATGTATTTATTATTAATTCTAATTTATTTATAAACTGTGTGATCTCAAATCTATATTGACAGTATAAACTTAATATTATAAATTTCCCAAATTTGGTTAATAGTTCTGCACATGCAGTGAATTCATCTGTTAGTTGAGCAATTCCTATCATTTGAAAATTTCTGTTTAGATTTATTATAGCTGCTTTCGGTTCTTCACCTCCCATCACTATCTGAGCTGTAGTAGGTATGTTTATTAGCCTTCTATTCAAAATATATGGCTCCTGGATGCATATTATATCAGCTTGTAGTTCCTCAGCCAGTCTTCTTACTTCTGCTCCAACAGTCCGGGAATGTTGCGCATTTATTTGCAGCACAGAGTACCGCTCAGGCCCCATGCTATGGTGGGTATTTAGTGTGCACATAGCAATGGGGCCAGGACTCCTTCGGATCCAGCAGCACCCTGCCATGTGCCCTCACAAAGTCACTATACAGCTCATTAAGATTGAAGTCCTCGTCCCTGCGGGCGAAGACTTCATCCACCAAATTCACAAATTCTCCCGGTTCTGTTGGTAAATTATGTCTCTTTAGAGAAATGCGATCAACTGCATCTGGTGTTGGAAATGTTATCCTGTTTCCATTTGAATGAATCTTGCGCACAATGTGTCTTAGGGCGACGGTTAGGACCTGCGGATCCTCTAAAATTGCCAATTTATATCTGTTTTCTTCTTCCGAATATGTCCAATTTGTCTTTTTCTGTTGATCTCTGGATCCACTTGCGACTCCCTGCGCGCAGTCCTCTTCACTTGGTGTCTTGTTGTCATCATTTTCTTCTTGTAGTTCCGCCTCCAGCTACTGAAGTACAAACTTGTTTTTCAACTTCCTCATTATATAGAGTTCTATTATTCGAGTCAAATCTTTCACCTAATTTTCCACCTAATTTAGTAAACCAATTATTCCATCTTTTCTTTTTTACAGTTTGTGTACTTACATTAGCTCTATTAGTTGTTTCATTTGATGATTGAGGTGTGTCTGTTCTTATCTCCTTTCTTTTCTTTCTAAATTTTATTAGTCGCATTCGATCCCTCTTTAATTGTGATGGTGATTTTAGTTTCTTAGTTTCCTCATCCGGCATGTTGTCTTCTGTCTCCTCCTCCGTCTCAGTTTCAGAATCGGACAGGTTGATTACTAGCTTGTTTATTTCTGTTGTTAGTTCTTCTTCCATACAATTTAATTTCTCTTTCTTTGTTGTTTGTATTCTTGGATCGAAGAATATACTAAAATTGCTTACTGTACTATTTAATATTTTCGTGAACAGGGTTCTTTCATTCAAATACATCTTAAAGATTATTTTATTATTATTATCATATTTGCTATATTCGTTGAATTTTGCCAGGACTTCATCAGGTTTATGTTTCCACAATCCCATTCCCACTGCAGGCATATTAATTTCGATTTTTTTGTTTAGCTTAATTTTTTGTAAATACTCTAAGATGTCCTCTAGGTCCATTAAAAATTCCTCTTTTGTCGACTCAACATGTATAAACTTACAGCTAGATTTATTTTCAGTGTAGTATAATTTGATCTTCCTGCCATTACTCTTATTTATTTGTAAATTATTCATTTCTCCTAAGTCAAATGTGTTGTGCGAATTTACGACCAATCGCGCGAACCCTCCCGGAAAAGTTGCCAGTTTTGGATTTATAAAATGTAGTACGATTTGGCCTTGTTCTTCTATATTAAGGATTCCTTCTGTAATTGTTAAAGCATTTTCAATATTTTGTGTTTCAAAATGTTCCTCCAGCCAATTCTTGAAATCTTCCTCCTTCTTCTTGTCCGTCCATGTCATCTCCTTTACCCAAATGTTTTCGTATTTACTCAGATTGTTTGGTTCTCTATCCATAGTCGGTTTTACTAACTATCCTCGCCAATAAGCTCTTATACGTTGCACATTCTTTGTAATCCGTCACTTAACAGTCCTTCTTTCGCATGAGGCATGGGATACATGTTCTTTGTTGTTCTTTCTTGGGACAGTTGTCCTTTTTATGGTCTTTACTTCCACAGTGGGAACAAACTTCTTGGCCATCACAATACTTTGTGATATGTCCTAAATCTGCACATTTGAGACATCGAGATACCACAAGGTAGTTCCTAATTGCGTGACTTGTATAGTTAATATATATCCTTGGTTTTTCCAATAGTGCATTCCTAACTTCTGATGTAACCTCTAATACCGCATGGCACGTTCTTTTACCTTTGGGTCCAGTCCGAAACCTAACCTTCGTCTCTCTCAAAGCTTCTTCGGCGAGTCTTTCTTCATTAATATTTGTATTGATTACCTTCCTTACTATTTCTTCATCTTTTAGCTCTGATTCAATATTATATATGATAAGGAGGGTTTTTTTCTTCTTCTTGTCCTCAATTTGGAATTTGTCTTTTATTCCAGTTTTATTTATTATTCTGTTTATATCCTC